>WURV02171226.1:0-14292 GCA_011762755.2 Epimenia babai | reverse complement strand
AGCACCCTCAAACTCCACCCTCGACTTATAGGCGGGTCAAGAGCAAAACCACAATTTCGTCGGCCAAAGTTGGGGGGTCGACTTATAGGCGGATCGACTTACAGGCGAGTATATACGGTACGAGGGTGTCTACAATAATATCGGTCACCGCAGATCGAAATTTCTTTTGATAGTGTGGAGCACGTTAAATTTTCTTCCCGACTGCAACCGTGTTCCGTGCTATGATGTACATTGCGCGCCGACCACATTATTTTGAAAGCGAATATGGAACGGAATTGTGTAGGTTTAATTAAACCAATACCATTCGTTCAACGAGATAATCCGCAACATGCTGGAATGTTGATGTCTTTGGCGTTCAGACGATTTATGATGGAAAACGTGTGTAGCAAAGCACTGTTACTGTTACTGGAGTCACACTAAATTGTTACCTTACATACAATATATAGCGACGATATGGCGATGTTATCTAAATTTTGAGCACATACCCACGCGCGCGCGCGCACACACACACACACACAAACATACACACACACATATATATGGCGCCCGTGGTGTAGTGGTTAGAAGCTCTGCCTCCCTTGCGAGAGGTTGCGAGTTCGAACCAGCATAAATCGGGGATTTTTTTCCCGCGCCTTCCACAATAGGAAATGAGCAAAATTTTCGTGCTTGAATATTGAGAAAGGTCTGTCATGGAAGGGTTTATTCTAAAAATATCTTAGGGATGTGACAGGACAATTTTGTACGTGCGATTGACATTTAATTATAAAGTAGTTTTGGTTTTTTATATATATATATATATATATATATATAAAAGGCACTTGAATTCAGCGATCACACGTTCCCTTCATGCTTGTCTACGACGAAAGTTGTTTTAATGTGAATTATAGGGACGATATCGTTGATTAAGTTCACAGTTCTTAACCACGCGCACGCGTCGCGATTCGCAAATCGCTTCTGTTTAGTTGCACCGTGTCTGCCGGTTCCAGATGGGAATTACATAGCAGGAAATAATGTAAACACCACGCACGTACGAGATGCACTTAGGGCGCGTGCGCTGGTTCCACTTACGTATAATTGGGGATGGATAGGAAACGATAAAAACAATACACCTCTGGCGGCATGTCTTTAATTCATTACGACGTTTCGCATTGGTCCCAAATGGCGTTTTATTTATCGCCGACCTGCGGGAATTTCTCGCAATTATTCATTATAATCGCTCATTATGAATAATCGATAGCACCGCGGTATTTTGAATCTTTTACTGCAGAACAATCATAAAGGTGTGGGTTGCCGTTTTAGCCATGTCTTAAATAAGAAAATACAAAGGTAACACCTTGTCGACTAACTATATAAGGATTAACACAAGCCTTCGTATTATACTTCAGGGCGCGTGTGCTTGATTGCGCCTGATGAAGTATACTTGATGTACGAAAACTTGTGTTAATCCTTATATAGTTAGTCGACAATGTGTTACCTTTGTATTTTCGTATTTACTGCAGAACAATGATAGGTGCGACAAAAATAACAACCATACTACCAAGAGCTACGGCACAAACAATGGCAATAGCGAACAAAACAACTTGCCGGTAAAAAGAAAAGAGCCATTTTGAAGCGCATGAAGAAGTTTATTTGAATATTACGTATATACACATAAACGACATAGACAAAGTTAACACATAAATACGTTATACACATAAATACGTTATACACATAAATACGTTATACACATAAATACCTTATACACATAAATACGTTCTACAGATAAATACGTTAGACAGATAAATACGTTATACACATAAATACGTTATACACATAAATACGTTATTCGCATAAACGTTATACACATAAACCGACATAAACAACGTTAACGACGTAAAATACGCAAAATAAAACTAACATTGATTCTGCTAGACAGGTGCTTCCGTTATCAAGTATACTTCGTCCGACACGCGGAGCGGCCAGGAATGGCACAAACTTAATATGATCGATGCGATACATAACGACGTCAGTTTTGTTCTTTCAGGCAAACAAACCGTTGCGAATATTATTATGAGGAATACAGTGGCTTCGTTTATGCCGCGCGTGTTTATTGTTTTTCGATTACTAGTATTCGTGGAAGCTGCTGCCGGCAGAGCGAGTATAAATGCATGTGTCCATTTGGGAAATTTATCCCTGTTTACCCAATCTGGCGAACAGACGCCGGGCCAAAGGTCGCTCGTTCTTTGTTGTTACAGGAGATATTATACAAAGTGTTGCTGACTTTATCCCTGGTACGTTCGTCCCCATACGCGTTCGTCAGTGTAAACGTCTGCGAGGATTTCAAAGATGGCTTTCTCTACGCGCGCGAAAGTCGACCGAACGCGAACGCGAAAATAACCCGTTGTGTTTATAATGTTACTTCGGCTGGGTTGCCATGGAGCGTTGTCAATATTGTTATATTGAGATATAAAAAGACGTGAATAATAGCTGTCGGTCATTCCAAGTCTTGCTTTCTAGAATGTTCAATAAATTACCGCCAAACGCCACGTCCATTAAACTGCTTAATTTCTTAAAATATCGAATCATAATTTATCTTGTCGCTTAAGCCTCCTATCTATCATATCGTTATTTGCTTTTTTATTTTTTTTTTCCGCATTTTTTTTCATTTTTGTAGCGTCTAGGCCAAGGTTTTTTATTCTTGTTGAGTGGCGATGACTGTCATTCCGACTAGAACGTCACTCTGCAATGACATATCGGTCACGATGACAACGATTACGACGAGAACAACGACGACGAGAAGGAGGAAGACAACGACGATAATCATAGCGATAGCGATGACAAGGACAAGAAAGACGACGGCATTATAGATGACCATTATGATAAAAATTATCAAGATTATTTTGTTTATTTAAGTCATGTTGTGTGCGATCCTCAAATAAAAGTATGCATTTAGTCAATGTTATAAATAATTTGTAATCGCTCCGTCGTCGACAAACAATGTGTTTTCTCGCGATTAAAGGATAGGTAACGAGTTTTTACTCGTTTGATTTTACAAAAAAATATTGGAACGGGACGTCTCGTAGTAAGAGCAGAGACTTCACGAAATGGACGATGGAATATTCGGACAATACCGTTATTATTTTCGATGTTGATTAGGATAGCCAATGTGGTTCTATAAATAGCTGGAGAGAAATGCACAGGAAAAACCTACACCCCTGATGGGACTCGAACCCACGACCCCCAGATAACTGATCTGGCGCTCTACCAACTGAGCTACAGGGACGAAATTATTCCTGTGCATTTAGGTATTTAACACCGTTTTTTTATTATTTTCGTTGCACCTTTGGGTTTCGTGTCTGAAACACGCTTTTATTTTAATCAAAAGAAATTCAGGTTAAGCTCGAGGTATAGCTCAATTTAGCTCTCGCCGAATCCAGCTGGTAAAGGTACTTTATGACGATTGTTGCAGTCGACTTAGCCACGAGTCAAGTAAGAGTGAGTTTATTTGTTTCAATACGCGGTAATGTGCATTAGGGGTAAAAATGTGAAAAGGGAGTACTGGTTCCCGTGACATAGATGTTTTTCTTATTGACTTGGGAATGGCGGGGTACACGACATATGGCGTGGGTAATTAACCAAATGACCGATTAGAGCAATTGCGGTTAAGTACCTTGTTGCACGAGTCACCGGAACGATATTGTATTGCTCGAGATTTGAACGCTTCCGGTTCGTATTTCAGCGCGGTACCAACCGAGCTGTGTGTTCACGCTACATCGACGTTAATTTTAAAGACGATATATGTTTGAAAGCGAACCAAATCGACAGAATGATTCCGTCGATCAATATACATTGTTGATTGATTGACGAATAGATTTTGAAGACTGGCGACAATCGATCTGATATGAAATGAAATTTATTTGATTAAAGTGTACTTATTAGCTGAGCTGTCAAACACACTTTACATGAAACAGCAGCCTAATGGTCTAAGACTAAAAAGTAATTACTTAAGGTAGATAAAATTAACACCTAACTGTATACAGGTAATACAGATCAATTTTCGATACTATTATGTAGATTTATATAGTGAGCATGAAATAAAGAACAATGTTGAATAATAAAGTGGAAAATAGAACAAAAATTGAAAGATGGGATCATATGTCATATGTAGGCAAAGTCGCCATTCATATGAAGAATTAGAACAAAAACAGGCAATCCCTTTGATTCTCGGAAAATTAATGAAGCACTGTTGAACTATCCTAAAGAAAGGACGTTCGACCGAAGACCTTGTTGATGCGGTTTCGACTAAAATAAACTGCGCCATTCATATACTGCACTCGTGCAGCTTGCCAAATGATGGGTTCCAACTAGTTATTGGGGAAGGCAGCTCTGTAATAGATTCCAGCGATCCCCTCACGAATTGACAAATTACTCAACTGTAGCCTTCGAGTGGTGAGAAATGAGGGTTTTGTAAATATATGGTAAATATATATTATGCGTATGCAGGCCATCGTGCCTTCTATTAATACAGAAGAAGAGATTTAAGGGAGAATTCGCGTGAATCATTTATTGATGGTAGTTGAGTATGTAAATATCCGCCCGCTAAAGGACAAACCTCCCCCCATTTATGTCCAGCTATTCGCGGCTACAGGGAACTATAAAAAAAGATATAAAATTGTAATTATGACTTTAGATTAGAAGCAACGGTTTATGAATAAGTATACGCTACCCATGTAGTAGATGTTGGGGGCTACCCAGCCACCATAGGGCAGCTCCTGGAGGTAGTTGCTAGCCTCGTGGTTGCCTCCTATAAACAGTGTCAAGATGGGCGCTTTTTTCTCTCCTGAGTAATACCTTCAAGTAGACAATGAGTCATTAACATTGGTATCGGTGACGGAAATTACGAATGTAAGTATGTTAATGGAGGCACTCAATGCAACTCTTTTAATTATCTGGAGAGAAATGCATAGATAAAACCTATACCTCTGATGGGGCTCGAACCCATGACCACCAGATAACCGGTCTGGTGCTCTACCAACTGAGCTCGGGAGCTAGCTTTCTCCTGTGAATTTAGGTATTTAACACCGTTTTACCAATTAATAAATAGTCCAACATGCTTATTACAGATATCTGTGTATATCGCTCGCATGATATACGGACTTTAGATATCACTGGTTCTCAAAGACGGTGTTAAATACCTATACATGTACGGGAGAAAGTTTGCCACTCTTGCTCAGTTGGTAGAGCACCAGATTGGTTATCTGGAGGTCGTATGTATGTAGATGGTAAATATATAAATTATATTGTTCCTACAGAGTAAAGTAAAATAATAGACTAGAAATGACTTAGAGGGCACAGATCTCTTTAGAGGTAGCCCATGCTATGTGAGGCTCGCAACCAATAATATAAAAATCCCTGGATCTGGACATTAATATGGATAACCACCAATTCAGTTGTTCACTGTTTAGTTTCCAACCTTCCCGGAAAATTCTATACAAATAACATAGTATTCATTTTGTTGTTTGTGATTACAAAAATCACTTCCAGTATATACTGAAAGTAGTGTTGTAATTATGATTGTATGAAGATGTCATTTATATTTCAATACCCAATTGTGCGTTCCCATACAAATTAAATTGACATTAACTCAACAAAACAATGGTGAATTATGGTTTTGATACAAAATGATTAATAAAAAATCTGAAGCAATGTGATGATACAACGTCTATACAATATATTGACTGATATCTGCCACCAGCATTTATGGTTGCAACGACACTCGTATTTGAAAGAATTGGGTTAAATCTGATATATCCATAAGAATGATTAGGAATGTCTGCCCTTTATGATTATATAGTTTTAGAGGGAAAATAAATGTGGAACTCTCTACGTCTACAACTTCCAATTTATGGTGACATTCAATAGGAAATACGGATGGCCCTATGTATGTGGTATGTCGAAAACAATGGCGAGAAATATGGTAGTCGCTACACGTACGAGCCTGGCTCGGTTACTAACTTATAGAACGTATTCATAACGCGATACTTCGCAGGAACTGCCATACACTGCAGATCAGAAGGATTACGAACTGACTGGAAGTCTCCGCATATCAACAAAATGTCGATTTTTACGTTGTTCGTCCGCTCTAGATAAGCAATCGTCTCGTAGATCTTATCCAACTCTCCGTGACAGCAGCCTTCGATGGCGATCTTCATTATTCTAATAAAACATCGCGCGATAAGAATCCAGGTAGCAGTTAAACTTGATAAAATACCGTTGAGATCAGGTAGAATTTATGATGCACAAACTCAGCAACGTTTTTGTGGCCGGTGTACGATGACCTTATGTCTATAGATTAAGTTACAGTAACTTAAGTTAACACTAACGGTCTGGCAAGTCTGCCCATAATGATTTTAAACCGTACCGTCGGTATTCCAATTTATAACAATACTCAAGTATCACGGATTTTTCTCGACACCTCATTAACCTGGAACGATCAACTAACTCACATAAAATACAGAATAAACCTATTAATATTAAAATTCCAGCCACTTTGGCACTGCCTTAACAACACTACAGCACTCCAGTTTTATACAGGACTCATCCGACCTATCATCGAATATGCTTCTCCAGTCTTATACAATGTTTCAGAAAATCTATCAAAGTCCTTTGATACTCTCCAAAATCGGTGCCTGCAAACCATCTGCCTTGCACCATCACGAACTCCCTCATCCTCTCTCTGCAACCAACTAGCCATTCCTTCCCTTTCATCCCGCTGAAAATACTTTTTCCTTTGTAAATATTTCCAGTTAAGACATAATATCTCGCCATCCTTGCATGAAAACATCAGTACAGATGTTCCTCAACAAAGGTACAACATCAGACGCCAACCACTCTCAGTCATTCCACGCACCAACAAATACATCGTGGCCTGCATTATTTGGGCCCACACACATTTGACGACCTTTCAACTAACATACAGAATGCATTAAATTTTAACTCATTCAAACTTCTACTACAACGCTATCTACAATAGTAGACTTGGCGGCATAATATGTACTTCTGAAAAATGTTTCCAGTATACCCACTGTCGAAAATTAGTCATTTTGCCAATAGCTTTTTTATTTTCTTATATTTACACTATTTATACCACTACAATGATTACAGTAGCAAAATTGCCAGTATCCAGCATCGTCGCCATGACTTACAACGCATTGCGCATGCACACAGATGCGTTGATTCCGTTTGCATACAAATTTTATACACTCCTGTGCCATGGAAACAAATAAAAATCACTTTAAAGTGAAAACAGGGACATTGGGGTTAGTTCAGGATTAAGTTTAGTATTATGGTTAGGTTATAGTTCGGGTTAGTAATAGGAGTACGGTGAAATTAGGGTTAGGGTGAATTTTAGTGTTCGTTTGTGTTGTTAGTTTAGGGTTAGAATTTGTATAGAATGTAATGCAAGAGTTTTATGTTAGAGGGGGTAATTACTGAAAAACGGCTAATTTCCAACGATTGTAAGTATCTGATTCGTTCAAAACATACTAAAAACAGCCAGAAACATGGATTTGTTACTAAAATCTATGTGGGTATAAATTATAATACTAGTAATAATTTACCGTATTTAGTAGCTTGAATTTAAATAAATATAGTAACTTACGTGTTGAAAGGTTTGGCTGCCTCAGTGTAACTTACTAATTAATATACACCTATACTAATGTATTTAAAAGCTATAGGTAGCACGCGGCCACCGGATAAAGCAGTTAAAAACGGTTTAGAACCGAAATTTCACCCCGAACGTATAATATGTTTTCAACAGAGGCAGATTTTGTAAGATGCGCGGGATCGTACTATTATTATCAATTATTGATAGCGAAATAGTCTCTGTCTCGGAAAGGTATAAATAAAATAAAAAACTGTACTATATTTTTTCATAGTTAATTATTATGTAGTTAGACTTATAGTAACTCGTATCTAACAGGGTAGTAGATTATTCTTTGTAGATAATTATTGTTTTTGAATAGTCGCAATCGTATTCTTCAAAGCAGACGACGTTGTTCGATTTCGGCTGAACGAAAGCCTTTCGAAGAGTATTTCATTCTTCACGCTCGCAGTATCATTCTTTGATGTCTTTCTCATGTATGGTATGTTTCATTCATAAGTAAGTGTACGGAATTTGTTCCATAGTTCATAAAGTTGTATGAAATGAACATCACGATGGTGATGATAAACATGGGTGCCCAACTCGCCTACCCACTACCAAGTCGGACGATTCGATCAACGTAATTTATAGTATGTTACCTATTTGGGGAGCTTTTTGGACCCGGACTATTGACGGAGTAAATTTTTTATTGTTTGATTATTTAACTATAACAACTTTCATAAGTCAGCTATTTGACAAACACCATATTTACGCAAGTGTCAACCAATACAATTTACAATACTCTATATTTTGTTATTTTTAGTACAGGCCAATCGATTATTCACCTCAAACTATTTGCCATGCATGCATACATCAAAGTGATTTATGTTTATATACGACGATAATACTCAATATATTTGTAAGTAGTGTGTTATAAGAGCCTGTGTTGCCTTTTCTCCTCATTCCATATGTTAATACACTAAAATCACATGAGCCCTCTTAGTGCATTTCTCCGGGGTGAATCATCCGGGTCGAATCCCCAGAGTTTGTAGGCGAGTGGGGCAAATTGTCCGACATTGAGAACACAAAATTACAATTACAGTTGCTTGGTAAAAATATTAGTAAAACACTAGTATGACAATAATTCTTAATTATTTGTTAGTTGTAGACTTTGGTAAACAAATGCGTGTTTATTTGACTTTTAAATTGATTCATACTTTTGCATTGTCATATATTAACTGGAAAAGTATTAAAATCGAGAGGAACAGCAGGATAAAAAGTAAGGTCTCCAAAAATTGTGCGTTTTGTACGAGGAACAATAAGGCTACGTGAAGAGTTCGATCGAGTAGCGTTTACAGATGAATTTATGGTGATGGCTGAAGACACTGAAGAGAGGTAGGAAGGATCAATGCCGTGGAGGCCTTTATAAGGTTATAGAAGGATCTTGAAAGAGATTCGAGATATTACGGGTACCCAATGGAGCAAGCAAAGAGATTGAGCAATATGAGAGCAACGACATGTATGAGTGAGAAGTCAGATGGCGTTCATGATTGATGATGGAAGATTGAGGTAGAGGGACTTGCATTATCAATTTTGCTTGTGATGAAAGATGTATGAGTATTTCACATATTCCCTGAGAGCGGTAGCGTGATATTTATCTAATGTTCCATAAAAACAGAGAGGAAGATTGGAGAACTTGGGATATCTGCTTATGGAAAGTGAGATGTTTGACAAATGTGACTCTATGGCTATGAATTTCATCTGATGGCTTGATAGTTGTGCCCTCGATAGTTTCGGAGATGTTGGGAGTAGAAGAGGCGAAAGGTGAAGACATGAGTAAAATCTCCATTTTTGTTGGATTAATTTTGAGTTTATTTGCGGTGATCCAATCAAATACATCATCCAGGCATTTGGTAATTTTTATAAGATAGTATTCAAGAGAATAGGGGTCCTCGGTGTTAATACGTAGTTATTCCATTTACACTTATTCTATGCTGATACAATTATACCATTATAACGTATTATTACGTTTTTTTTAAATTGTCTTTAAAGTGTGTCACTTTACAACAGTTTCAAGCCACCTGTGCAGCTTGCCAAATGATCGTTCATAGCAAGTCACAGGGTAAGGCAGCTAGCTCTACACTAGGCGCCAGCAAGGCCCTCATAAATTTCATCCATTTGTCACACGTTAATATGAAAGTAGTTCATTAATGATGTTTTGTAAATTTTATGGTTTCATTTGAAACATTGTGTTAGTTATTATTTTGTCGTTAAGCGTTAATTGTTTAAAATTGCTAGTCATACAGCTTTCACTGGAGATAACTTTACAAATTTTTTTATTCCAGGAGCTCGACAGTCTGCCTCGAGTTATTGGCGATCCGCGCCAGAGCGAACCGGACAAATGGCTGTCCAACCTGGCGTAAGTGATACCGGTTCTCGTCGTTCTTGTTGTCCTTGGCCATGGCAAGACTATAAATGTAGTTAACACGATTAATTGATTAATAGCCTTAGTTATCAGTGGTGAGGGAAACCCGTACAGTGAACTCTCTTGGTAATCGGGATAGTTCTGTAGTTCTGTTGATAGACAGCCAGCTTATGAACTGAATGGTGGAGGGTTCGAATTCCCTGACAGTAGCAATTGTCTTTTTCTTTTGTAGCGCAAAGTGCCTTATTCCAGTTGCTCGGGTCTATTTAGCCATGAATAAGTACTAATGACAGTGATTTGTGGCAACACGATTTAATATGTACTGGGAAAGTACACTTGGGCGGGGCCTGCTGGTGCCTGTTATAGAGTTGCCTTCCCCAATGATTTGTTGGAAACCATCATTTGATGGGCTCTATAAGAGGCTCGTAAGCGCAGTATATAAATCCCATTCTTCATTTTTCTTCACCACTTCCTTTGTTAACAAGAGGGGCGAGTGCTGAGTTGACTTCGTGACTTTTATACCGTATGAATTATCTTCCATCCATCTATTGGCTAGGCTCTGTATAGCTTAACTCAGATAAGAATGCCAATAGGGCACAATGGTTTACGAATAACGAGAGAAAGATGCATAGAAAAACCCTGCAACTGCTAGGACCTGAACACACAACCTCCAGATAACTGGTCTAGTACAGCAGAAGTTAGTTGTCCCAGTGGAAGGTAGTTTTTCTCTACGTATTTCTCAACCATGTCGGGTCTACCAGGGCAATATTTTCTATAGTAGTTGCATCAGTAAAGGATCTGTAAACTACAGAAATCCAATATTTAGCACATTTAATATAAATTAAATATAATTCATAATATGATAATAATAAATATATAATTCTTACATACCTTACATACAGTACGGGGTTGACTTATACGGCAGGTATATGTCGAAATCAGATATTTACGGCCTGAAAATTTATAATATACAACCAGTGGATCTGTCCGGTGGTAGGTATTTTATTCAAAATATTTGTGTGGATCTTCATCTGTTCTTCTTGTTTTAGGTCTATCAAGATTGCTATCATATGCAACAACAAGCAAAAGTCTTCCTATATCGACATGGGCATAGTCTCAAGGTGAGGTGATATTCAGCCACTCAAATCTGTATTCATAAGTGATTGATTAAACTCACATAGACAATTAGATATATACTTATCACAACATTTCTGATTAATTGCCATGTATTTGTGTGAATTTTCTTTTTAACCATGTTTTCACGTGAAAACAACGGAATAATTCACTGGAAATTGCGGGCAAAAATAAATTTTGAATTCGTGTTTTTGACTTGCGAATGAATCGTATATCTTGAAGCAGTTGCCATTAAATACTCGCGTCAATAAAGCATAGAGTAAAGCAATTTAGATTCATATAACCCAATTTACAGCCGCTAAGTCAGCTTGACTTACGCCAGTAACATTTTTATGAGTCACACGGGGCATAGAGTAAATGAAAAGTAAATTAGACAGTGATATACCACACTTTAAAGCAGCTTGGCAAATGACAGTGTACGAGGACTCACAGGGGATGGCAGCTCTATCACAGGTGCCGGTAAGCCACTCACATATTAACTTCCCACAAAGGAATTTCAGCGATAATTGCTTATGGCTAAATCAACAAGAGCAATAGGGATATAGTAATTTGCCCAAGGATACAAAAGAAAAACACACCGGTATTGCAGGGATTTGAACCCTCCACCTTCTGGTTCCGAAGCCGGTGCTCTACCACTAAGCCATTCCACTCCCATCAACTAAGATCGGAGAGCTTGTCAAATGAGCTTGTTACAGCACTGTTAGAATACCTGGGCTTGTTACAACACTGTTACGAGATACGAGCTGGTTCTTGATATTTTTACTTTTCCCAGAGCATATGAATAATTTTACTAAGAAATCATCGTCAGTTCTTTTTAGAGGATCCATTAGAGTGCGATACACCAATGTCTTTGCGCAACAAAAGTAAAATGCGCATACAAAATCGCCACATCGGCAGACAGCAGATGGAGTTTAACTGCATTTAATCTGCCATGGTGCTACGTACACTCTCGTTGATGATTTATACGCCTATATTTTTTTAGACTACAATCATGGATGACCAACGAATCAAACGCGATCGAACTACGCACCGAAGCGGTGAACGTCTTGGGTAGTTTGGCTAAAGGCACCCAGGAGAACATCCGCAGTATTTTGGACGCTAATGTCATACCAAGTTTACTCGACGGTACGGCCACACGTATTCCACAACCAACCAGTAAAACTGTATAATCGAGTAAGAGGGGTGGCTGCGTCACAAAGGGTCACTATGTTCCGGGCATTTCCATATATAACAATCGTTAATGTTAATGGGGTAGCTATAGCGGTTATTTGGAAGTCATAGCTTCTGGAATTTCCCCGTGCGTGCTTCCTTCCTCTTTTTTACCGCTAAAGCTACCCCTATTTACATAACATAAGTATATTTAGAATACTATCACTTAATATAGAATCTGACTTATTGACGCCAATGCGGGGGTGGGGGCTGATTACTTATATCCTGTAGCTCGCCGACCATTGAGCGGGTATTGACTGAGAAAGGTCACCCACCTTCGCTGTATATTGTGGGAAATTTCAAATTATGAAATTTTCAGTTTTTTTTTGATAAGAATTATATACTCGGTTATTTCTAGCGCGTTGCCCGGTTACGTGCAGGTGTTTGCATGACCCGTTATTCTTGGTTTCTGAGATGTTACCTTCAGCTCTCACCTGCGGTTTACCTGCAACTCTTAGGCGTCATGCGTCCCCGGATTCACGGCATTTGATTTGTCATTTGCGTCTGTCCTCCGCGGTTTCCCTCGCACTCTCAGATGTCATGCATGTCCAGGTATTCATGACGTTTGAACGGCCACCCCTCTAGTACCACGGAAGACCATTCTTAACAACCTTTGAGCTGTCATCGACATGTGTCATATGCTCGGATATCACTCACCTTAGACGCGTCACCCGCAGGTGCCATGCACAGTAACCTGAAGTACGTCGAGGCGTGCTTGCGATGTCTCCGGACGTTGATCGCAGACCCGAGCGTTGACACGGACTGCGTCTACCACAACGCGGACCTCATGCCTCACCTCATCGAGATCATGCCCAAATCCGCATGGACCCAGGAATGCGTATCCACTCTCATCTCGCACTGCTGTCTCGTGAGTTTCACACGTAACTGTTGATATGTAACTTCAAATCAAGATGTGTTCTCGCATATAACAAGGCAGGGGTTGTGAGACATCGTCTTGGCTTTAAAGCCATCCATCAAAAATATATTCTTACAGTGTTGTAACAAGCTCATATATTGTAATGGTGTTGTAATAAGCTCATCTATTATTGTAGTGTTGTAACTAGCTCATATATTGTAACAATGTTGTAACTAGCTCATACCATGTAACACTGTCGCAACTCATATATAACAGTCGTAACAAGCTCATATATCATAAGTGTTGTAACAGGCTCATATTGTAACAGTGTTGTAACAAGGTCATATATCATAACAGTGTTGTAACAAGGTCATATCTCATAACAGTCTCGTAACAAGCTAATATATCGTCACAGTGTTGTAACAAGCTCATATATCATAAGTGTTGTAACAGGCTCATATATTGTAACAGTGTTGTAACAAGGTCATATATCCTAACAGTGTTGTAACAAGCTCAGTAATAAATTTAATTACAGCACGCAAAATAATATATTAAGTGGTTAAAATATGACACGAAGCCGCATTGTTACATTTAAATTGCGTGTAATGCTTCACTAATTCTACAAGTGAGCAAGATATGAAAAACAATTTATTCTCATTGAATTTTACATTAATTTTTTACTACTGGACAAACCTTCCATGGAACGTTCCATCAAGCAGGTTTTTATCCGCATTGTTAGAGCCCTGAGGCAGATACTACCAGACGTCAGATACGGGGGCATGTGCGTGATGGCGTGTGTCCGTTTACACTCCCAGCTATTATTTCCCATTCTCATTTTGCCAATCCACGAAGGGATGACTGGGCTAAGTCAGCCCGGCGGCGAGCGGTTCATGAACGGGGTGCCCATTGACCTATTGGCGGGGGCAGCTAGCGCAGTTAGATTGGTGGATGTGAATTCAGCAGATTCTGGATCGGTCCCTTTATAGTTGGTATACTCCCCGTCGTGACATTATTCGGGCAAATAGCGCCTAAAACACCGTCTGCCCA
>WURV02171215.1:0-14292 GCA_011762755.2 Epimenia babai | reverse complement strand
GTAAAGCAGATTTATCGTACTTAAAATTTAGCGAACTATTCAAGTTGACAGCTACTGTGGGAGCGGCCATCTTGAAAGAAAATGTAAACATTGCGTACCATTGAGTATTATTGAGTCATGCCCTGGACCTTTTCGTGATATCTTGTACCATTGTGTAGATCTTAAAGGTATGTATCATTGTAAGATGTCTCATAACATCGTGTATTATCATGTGATATCAGTGTGTACCATAAGATAGTTTCTTGCGGGGCACCACCGGGCGGTATCTTGTAAGATTTTTTTAATATCATGGATTATCGTGTACGAGTTTTCAAATGGATCTGTTCACTCTATGGTTTATTTGTTTTACTACAGGTACTTTAGGGTGTATATGGTGCATTTTTTGGTGTTTTCTCGTGTACGATTCGCCAGCCAAGCATCCAAGAATTTCGAAAGAAGAACGTCAATACATAGAAATGTCTATAGGACCAAAAAAGCGCGTAAGTCGAAATTGATGTGATGCACATCTTCGTAAGGCATTCCGAGGTCGATTTAAAAAAACTAGAATAGCTTAGATGGGTGATTACGGTAAATACCTGTCACTGCTGTGGGTGTATTAGTTAGTGTGCAGAGTGGTTGCTATGGTGAGGTGAGTTCGCACAATAGTCGTAGCATACAAAATATACAACATGGACACATTGCTTTAGTTACAGCCCACCACGTGGTATCATTCATCATGCAATGATCTCATCTAATGAAAAATATAAATCAGTCATATTGAATGTTTCATACACAGACGGAATGGTAGAGAGTTTTATATGGAACACTTGGAAAAGGTCAAAACTTACTTAATTCAGAGGTACACAACTTAACCAATGAAAACCGTGTTTATCTTTGGAGAAAGTTCTAGACTAAATGATTCAACAATTGGCGTGGTAGTAACTGGTTTGTGTTGGCTGGACTATTTTGTGACACTGTGTAAACTGTATTGCGTAAAAAATAGATTGCGGTACTCCGGTAGTATTACAAACCGAGTCAATTGCAAAGCATCGCAACATACAACATTGTGCAGTCTATTATGATAAATGTGTTAAAAATACATGTATTTTATAGGAAGGCAAACATGTCGTAATTGCCACTTATCGTATATTTGTATTTGGCCCACTTAATGTGGTCAACTTTCTTTCTGTTCCATAAGAAATTCTACGACTCTTTACTCTTGACCACTGTAGTTGTGCGTTCAGGTGTTTCTCTTGACTACTGTACTTCCTGTTTAACTTCCGATCATTGTATTAGATTACTTGATCACTCTACGTATATAAACTTCACTACTGTCCACTATATATGTTCATCCTTTGCGTTGGACAGTTTTACCAATGTCTTCACGCTTTAATTTGGATAATGTACCTATGTGTTCATACTTGCCATTTCGTAGCATTGTTTGCATATGTTTGTTTGTGCTTCACATCACTGTACTTACGTTCTTGCATCTTTTATTGTACTGGCTGCATTCCTCATGACATCTGTACTTCTTTGTTCATGCTCTCCTTTCTCATACTGCAATATTTACCTGCGCCACTGCCTTAATGTAACCTGGTTTTTAAAAATAATCTTCATAGTCCTTAACAGTCATTGTTTACAAAGGTACTGATTGGTCAATACTTCATGCATCATGGAAGTTAATGACAGTTCCACCATCCCTAAATTTGTTTGTATATGCCAGAGAAATGCCTGAGTATTTTTTATTTACAGCAAATTAATTTTTCACGTCTAACATTATAGCACAGTTTTGCTGTCATTTAATAATAACGATAGCGATAGCGACGGCGTCAGAGTCGGTGGTGTCGTCGTCATTGATAATGAAAATAAATAGGTTATTTCTATACCTCTCTGTTCCATGGAAAATATAGTCAAAGATAAAAAAATAATTGAAAGGTAACGTAAAAGATGAGAAATGAAATTTTATTGATTTATAGTCCCCTTTTAACACATGACTATCAAAGACAAATTTACACTCACCATGATTTACTGGAAATACAAGGAATAATAAGCACAAAACAAGTAAAACAAGCTAGTGATTAGATATATTTTGAGCCGTTATATGCTTATATATAAGGTTATAAGATGAAAGACTACGAACAGTTCCATAGACTAGGACCTGCATAATGAAAGCAACGGTTACTGGTAGTGGAAAGATGGCACTTCTTGACGCCAGCCAATGACTGACTTCCGACGTAAGTTGACGAGAGGGCACATGCACAGAAATAATCTCATTAATGTAGGGCGGACCCGTCTGATGAATTTCATGGAAGACAAACGTTAGAACCTTATACAGAATACGTTGAGACACAGGCAGTTAATGGAGGTCTATCAAATGCCTAGATATATGAGAAAATTTGGAGATTTTATGCAATTAAATGACAAGCACTGTTCTGTACAAGCTGTAGCGTATGAATGAGACGAGCCAGAGTTCCGACCAGCAGAAAATTACACTAGTCCAAACGGGAGAGAATTACACTAGTCCAAAGGGGAGTGAATGAGAGAACAGTTAATTATATCAGCAGTATCGCAACTAATATACCATCTTATTAGTCTGATGTAGTGCAGTTGTATGACAAGATTGACATACAGAGTTGATATGATCAGACAAGGATAAATTTTTTTCAAAGAAGACGCCAAGGTTTTTTGCGGTGTCTAGGACGCTAAGATGTCCAGTGCAGATCATAACTGACAGATTACAACAGGGGTCCGAATGCTTGCGGTTGATAACAAGGACTTCATTTTCATCATTCAATCTCAAAAGATTAAGGGACACCCTATCTTTAATTCTAAGTAGACCATCAGACACGTGGTTACTCACTGAGCCAGACGGACCATAAATCTGGCACTCATCGGCATAAAAGGAAAAATTCACATCAGCTGACACTATAGGTCACCAAGAAAAGACAATAAGAGAGCCAACAGCACTGGGCCCACTAAAAAACCTTGGGGGACACCACAAGAAAGCACTTGATGTGATGATGTTCACCAATGACAACAGTCTGACACCTCCCACGAAGATAGAATCGCAGCCACATTAGTCAACATTAACAAATTGCATTTATTTCTAAGGAAACCTAACACTGCTTAGTTAATAATGTTAAGCTGAACTGTTACATCCCTGCAATATTATGAGAGATATAAGTTCTCACAGATTGTCATCGTACATCTCAGCATATTGTCATGTTAGAGTAGACTCAATCAACCTTAAAAACCAACAAACTTTGGAAACTACTGTACTTATATGTTCATGCTTCTCTTCAGATCACTCTATATATGTTTTAGTGCTTCACTACTGGCTACTGTTTTTATGTGTTCATGCCACGCTAGTTTTGAGTACTTGTTGCTTCAGGCTGCCAAGGTGCCCTGGCGCAGCATAGTCACGTCCATGCCAGTGTGGGCCGTTACTGTGACAAATATCTGCGAAGCCTTTGGTTTCTTCACAATGCTCGCGGATCTGCCAGTGTACCTCAGCCACATTTTGCATTTTGATCTCACGCAGGTTCTTATATTTAGCGGGGATTTTTCTTAATATATCAAGACTGAATGCACTTACAGACAATGGCGATCTCAGTCCACAATTTTTTATCACACATTAATACCTTACGAAATGGTACTCAATGTCACCAATATATAACTTAAAACGTCCCTCAACTCTGGTTATCCGTAAATCCTGATAACCCAAGTCTAATCCAAGTTCACACAAATTTCTGACTGCTTTCAAGACATTTCTCTATTGATGCTGAGGTATAAACTAAAGCTTAACTTTGACAAGTCTGAACTTCTATTCATCTCCTCACCCTTCCATCGCTCACTGCCACCAATAATCTCCATTTCTTTTGATTATGCTACCATATTTCAAAATATGTGAACTCAACCCTCTGCCAATCGCTCGTTCACACTTTCGTATCTGCCCGTATTGAAAACTGCAATTCCCTTCTGACTAACTTTCCAGCCTGTGACATTTAACGACTCCAGAAGCTCCAAAACAGTGCAGCTCGTCTTTTCACTCATATTCCTCGGTCTCAACATTATCACTCCCTGCCTGATTTCCCTTCATTGGCTTTTTGTAGAACAGCGCTTACAATTTTAAACACTTGTTCTTACCTACAAATGTCTTAGACTCACTGCACCAAAGGATCTCAGCGATCTTACAGCCATTCATAATTCTGCCAGAAACACAAAGCAGTCAAAAACACTTCATCTGGTTGTCCCAGGATCTAAGCATGTACACTTCGGCCATCGTACATTCACATTCAACTCCGCTCTACTGTTCAATGCGCTCCCTCTTGACATCAAAACATAGCTTGGGTTCAGTTGGCATGTCTTTGACATTAGTCATATCGGTGTTGTCTGTGGCGTGGAGTGAGTGCTTATAGCTGGTTGGCCAGCCCTCAATCCTGATTCATGGAGCCTATTCCTCATGGTTTGGGTGGATACACAAACTCCTGATGCATCTCTCAGGTTTCTTAGCAACGTTGTAGCTGTGAACGTGCAGTGTGTTACAGCGGAGAGGGTGATGTATCGGTCTTGTTCACGGGTTGTAACTCTGTGGCGTCCTGTAACATGTCATCTATTGGCTGTACCAGTAGCCTGATAACGATTCCAAGTATGGGAGATGAAACTTTGTGACACACCCAACTCTGAGCAATATGTCCCTGTAACATGCCAGCCTCGATCATGCCTATCCCTCTATTCAGATCATTTGATGTTAAATAACGACGATTTTGTCTTGGAGGCATTCCAGTAGATAGAGGTACACCTAAGCACCACTAAAACACTACTATATAGTATATATTCGCTAAAAGCTTCAATATCAGCAGAAGCTGACTCAATGTCATCAGTAGCTGACTCAATGTCATCAGTAGCTGACTCAATATCATCAGTAGCTGACTCAATATCATCAGTAGCTGACTCAATATCATCGGTAGCTGACTCAATATCATCAGTAGCTGACTCAATATCATCGGTAGCTGACTCACTATCTTCAGTAGCTGACTCAATATCATCGGTAGCTGACTCACTATCTTCAGTAGCTGACTCAATATCATCAGTAGCTGACTCACTATTACCAGTAGCTGACTCAATATCATCAGTAGCTGACTCACTATTACCAGTAGCTGACTCAATGTCATCAGTAGCTGACTCAATATCATCAGTAGCGGACTCAATATCATCAGTAGCTGACTCAATATCATCAGTAGCTGACTCAATGTCATCAGTAGCTGACTCAATATCAACAGTAGCTGACTCACTATTACCAGTAGCTGACTCAATGTCATCAGTAGCTGACTCACTATTACCAGTAGCTGACTCAATGTCATCAGTAGCTGACTCAATATCATCAGTAGCTGACTTAATATCATCGGTAGCTGACTCAATATCATCAGTAGCGGACTCCATGTGGGTTATGCATCGATAACAATCAATATCTTCAATAGCGGCCCGATAGTTTCATCTTATTTTATTACTGATACATAGGCATACACTTTAATGTGAAAATGTCATTCTGCACAAACTAAATTAAACATAATTAATTCCCCTATCCAGAATGGCATGTTGTCAGCAGTCCCATATTTGGGTGTATTTCTCACCATGAACATCGGCGGAATCGTCGCAGACTATGTCATAAGTCATCAATATCTGTCAACAACTAACACTCGCAAAATATTGATTGGCATGGGTACGTGCATACTAGGGCTAACATAAATGAACATTATCAAGTATTAAATTTGTAGGTCGCCGTTGAAATCCATTTCCGCAGCTTACTGATTTACAGCGTACAATAATTATGTCATCAAGAAAGGCTTTTGCGTAATTTGTGGGAGCAGTAAAATTCAATTATGCGATTTGCATTTCAAAACATCATATGATACTTGCAAAATAACAGCAAGGCAGAAGAAAGGGCAGTATTTATGGTTGAGTCGACTAAAGCACTCTGAATTAAGTAGACAACCAACGTTAACCCACTTAGACGTTAGTAAACCTATTTGTGTCTACTCTATATTTGCCAGTCATATTCACATTCAGCATCATCTACTCAGACTACAGTAAACCTAATTGTATCTACTTTATTCTGAAGGTTTAGGTCTGCCAGCCATATTCACATTCAGCATCATCTAGTCAGACTAGGGGCAGCTGGCGTAGTGGTTGGAGCGTTTCACTTTGAATCCAGAGGTCCCTGGTTCAAATCCCGCCCTGACCAGTATACTAACTGTGGCGTTTTCGGGCTGAAAACGCCTTAAGCCCTATTGCCCATGGGGTCTTGGTAGCCCTTGCAGTGTCGTTTTGCAGTGGCTTTTTCCCTCTGACGTTTGCTCTGCTTCAGAAGCTTTATATCTGTTCTCTATGTCGCTCACCTCCCCGCTATGGCATTATCTCATTGTAAATAATGCATGGAACTATCATGGACTTAGCGGAGTGTGCCACATATGTAGTTCATTTGTAGACATATAGAACCAGTGGCATGAATGGAAAAAGGTCAATTGTCTGCCCAGACTCCGTGGGTTTTTTACACTAGGTGTTTTCCCCCACACCATATAGGTGAGGCTAATCAGAGTGTCGTGTCAACCACATTAATAGGCTATCATTGTAAAGGGCCTATGATGGCCTATCACAACGATTAATTTGGTAATCAACCTATAAATAGATACATACATGACCTCTACTCAGACTACAGTAAACCTAATTGTATCTACTTTTGTTCCTTAGGTTTGGGTTTACCGGCCATATTTATGTTGAGCATCAGCTACGCTGGTTGCAACATACCGTTAGCTCTCACGCTGGTCATTCTGTCTGTGGCAACCCTCGGCTTCGTCTTTCCCGGGTTCTTTGTAAATTATGTGGACATCGCGCCTATATACGCAGGTCCAAAGTGCACTAATCACATATCTTTTATCTTAAAGTCTAAATATTGTCATATGTACCATTTTGTGGTTTTCTTAAAAAAAAACCACAAATATCAAATAAACCTTGCACCGTTTTTAACATCAAAACTGGAGTTTAACAACTTATTAGCCTATAGTAGTATGTAATATAAACCCCCAGAAACCCAGATCAAATGAATTTTCTTCTCATTTAAATTCCTATTAGGAATAATTTCCCGTCTTATCCATAATGTTAAAACAGAATATGAAATTAATTCTGTGATACAAATTTCCTACCGGACAGTGCTGGTCTCTTTCTGGGGCCCTCTGCCAGGCATCGGCTGATAAAGGGTTAGTGCATCGTGCAGTGCGTCTGTTTATGGCCCCAGTTATTGCTCGTGTTCATTTTGCCTAGGGATGATTAGTCTTGCCTCCTTACCTGGTTAACTAACGTGTTAATCAATTGGTTAACTAACAGGTGAATTCGAGCTAATGACCACATGCAGATGCTGAAAAAGTGACCGTTCGTTCAGTAGCAATTAACGGGCTCTATATCGTAACAATTCCAGCATCCTGCTATCTCTATTTGCCGTTTAATATCAAGATACGTAGAGTTAAATCATGAAAGGATGATGTTTTTATATATACGTTTATTAAATACATACTGTATACGCCCTTTCTAGGTCTATAGACACGAAATTTTGCTATAATTTAGGGTTTAAACTTTAATTTACGTACCATTGCTTTCACATACAAAGGCAATGTTGATCTTTATTTTTTATTTTTTGTCATTGTCTTTGTAGGATTTTAGTTGATAAATGCTTCTACTTGGACCTAAAGTGTTAGCTTTTCTTCAAAATTCTTTCTTATAAAAAACTTTCATACTGTAGGCCTACAATAATTCAACACACAATGAAGATTAGCATAGCTACATTACACTCATACAGCGCAGAGCAATATGAAAAAAAACAAAAAATGGTAAATTTTCGTGCTAATTGATGTTTAGCTTAGAATAGTTTAGAGTCTAAACTTTAGACGAATGTAACATAACTGCTGCTGCACTTGAAGTCGCTCATGCTAGCCATTTAACGTTTTACTGCCATGTCACCGTGGCGTGGCCGGTGGTGTGCTGCAGTTCCCATCATGTTCCCCAACATATGTGTTTTTGAGCTTAAGTATAGCGTATATTTTAGGTACACTGCTGGGCATTTCTAACACGGTGGCGACTGCAACAGGTTTTGTGGGCCCACAGATCGTTGGGATCCTCACAAACAAACATGTACGTTCGCATTATCATAACAGTTCAACAAATCCGGTGTTCTATTGGTCATTCGTGGTGATCAAGAGTCACTGTGGCTCACATACACTCCCCTAGTGACCATTTGATACGATGTTAATATTATTTAATACTACAATAGTCTCCTTGACATTTCTTAAACACATGTATCCTTATTGCACCATACTTCAATGTTACTCCGTTCATGCATGGAGGCTATATTTATTGAGTGGAACATCACTCTTCGCAGGAGAGATGGAGAGGGTTTGTAAGCCAATAACCACATGTATCTAAAGGAAATGCTGATGCTGCGAGTACCTCGTCATTACTAATGTCTGCTTATTATTGCAGGAAACACGCGCCCAATGGCAGTATGTCTTTATTATTGCCGCTTCGATAAACATATTCGCCATCTTATTTTACACGGTGTTTGGCCAAGGCGAGCAACAGTCATGGGCCAAAGAGAGCGAAGACACAAAAAAGGAGATAAAATAATGTACAGATGTGACACAATTAGGACGATAAATTCTTTACAAAATTTGAAATATAACATATTTACAGTATGATGTATCAAACGTTTAATTTCAAACACTAATATAGGATGGGTTGATATTTACCGATTGGTCTCAATAACCAGATGTCACATTGTTGTCCAGTGTTCACGTTATCTGTTTGGAGATTCAATACATTTTTTCTTTGTAATTTTGGGTGCTTTATCTATTAAAATACTTTCATTTGCCAAAAAATGTATAATATATCGAAGGATCTATTTTTACTAACTGTTAAGTATTATTTACCCAAGATGCCACAAATAAATTTCACTAGTACATTTGGCTGGCCTTTAACTGCTCCCTTCACCCGATCAAAACCTCAGTCGTCGTGCAAAAGCGGTCTTGGCCAGCAAATATGCGTTCGGCAGCTTGCTTTTCGTGAATGTAACCCAGCTGTTTGTCAGCCAATTGCTATATCGATCCGGAGCCCTTGTGAAGTTGATTGACTTCTGACGTGGTCGATTCTGACTGGACCCTGTTGTGGTGTTGACCTCCTGGTGGGGGAGTGCACTACATGTGGCACTAGATAACTGTAAATGGAGTGTGGACTGCCCGTTTTCCTGTTTCGTGGCCTCGTGTTTCTCGATGAGGCCGCTAGCTCCTGCCTATACTCCTATGGGCAGATTTGAGTCTGGACACCGTATAGCTTCTGGTAGAATAGTGGACCAAAAGGTCTACTTTTAGCCCGCATGTGATATTAGCGACCTGGGCCGAAAAAGACTTCGACGAAAAAGCTGGTAGACCTAAATTGCCTATACGATATTTATAAATATTTATTAACTTTGTCGCCTCATACTAACCACCAAAACGAGTCGCGCAAATTCTATGTAAGCGCCATAAATACACGCACGCACATGCACGTGCGTTCTAATTTTTATTTTCAAATTGACAGATTCTAGTTAATATAGTACTCTAGTCATAGCTGACACTCTAAAACACAGTGGTGACACGTTGCAATTGTAACTGTGATAATTGTGCTATTAAATTACATTACAAATTAACAAATCAGTGATTTACAAATTCATTATACTAGATTGTATTTCGTTACCTCTGCATTTCTCTCCCGTTGTGTCGAGGTTATACGAGACAGGTATTATGGACTTGATAATGAATATGAAAAGAAGGTGATATAAGGGAAAAGAAAATGGAATAAATTAAAAGGGTACGTACTAGATAGAAGAGAGTAAAAGGGTACGGTCGACTGAAATGGTGCGATGATGAGTGAAAGGTTGAGATGGAGATTGAAAGATCACGGCAGAGAATAACAGGTTACGGCATAGAATTGAAGTCCCGGCAGAGAAAAAAGGGCATGGCATTAGGTTACGTAAAAGGTTGCGATACGAGATTGAAAGGTCACGGTAGAGAATAACAGGTTATGTCATAAAATCAAAGTCACAGCAGAGAAAAAAGGGCATGGCATAAAGTAAAAGATTGCGGTAACGAGTAAACGATTACCACGATAGGTAAAAATTGGTGATATCGAATAAATATTAAGTGAGTAGCCGAAGAATAAACACATTGAACACCCAGCGACAGGTTGCCTAAAGTAAATGGCACTGAATGTCATTAAAATGAGTAATTAATGAAAAATTTGTGAGAGCATCTTCCCCTTGCTAGTTCGGTTCATAAAACAGCAGAAATACAAAAAAGTGGAAAATAATATGATTATACGCGGTGAGCCACCAAAGTGTAACCAAAATCAATCGGCCATAACTTTTGTATTTTGGACATATTTATCTCATTTTTTCTCTATTATGTTGGGGAAAGATGAGATTTTACGATTTTTCCCTGCTGTGGTAAGGTAATATAGGCGTGGCTTATGGAATACCACGTGACAACGAAATTAGGGCACGGACTGACTCGACAAACTGCCCGATGTACGAAGTTTACGTAACGTAAAAAAACGCAACACCCTTCGACAATTTTCAAGAGTTTTATTAATTTTTAGTCCACAACTAGTATTAGTCATCCACTAATTGAAACAAAACCATTTTGTGACAGTTATAGCGCTATATTACGACATAATTTGTTTACAACAACGACGAAGTTAAGTCTCTGAGTAAGTCAACCAATAATCCGAAATGTTTACTACTATTTTGCCTTTTTTCTCCATAACCTTGAATAAATAAAAGTATAGAAGACACTCGGTCATACTTGAATAAACGCAATTTACGACAAAATCAGAAATGTAGATTTCATTTGCAATTTTCACTGAATTACAAGATATACTATATAATCTCTTAACTAATCTAGAAATAATTAGCAGACTACAAAGAAGGTGTGTTAGTGTGTTAGCCTGTTACCGTCACAGTGTTAGGCCTAACGAAGACCCAAAATGATTCACTTTTTTATAGGGAACATAACAGATGAAACACTGTACTAATCATGAAAGGTTAAAAGTTATAATACGACGAGATATCACAAGCTAATAAGAAATTGGTACATTTGTCATCTTTTACATATTAAAAGTACGTCATTAATTATGAAAATTTTCGTAACCTTCAATTTGCGGCATTCCATACTTACAAGATCTCCGATGCCTCAAACATAGTACATATTTCCATTAAATTCTTAATAATCCAAAGTCATCGCCGTAAGTATGTATGTGTATATTGTACAAGTTAATACGAGTTTAAAACCACCACTAGGGATTGCAGTACTCATCAAATTACACCTAATTTCATTTGTTAATGTTGTGAGGTCATAAAACTTTAAAGTTTTGTCGACATCATCTTGTCATTATTGACCAAGGGATAATTCGGCACTCTAAATGAAGCTTTATTATTATTCTCATTATTATTATTATAAACTATAGCGCGAATAGATACATTTGAACTTCGCGTAATATAGTGCACTAAAACAATGCATTGGTTGAAGTTCGTCGATTGCATTTTTTCGTGATGAAGTAGCAGACGAAATTTCCACATGGTAGCCAATTTGTACACAAGCATGATGCGCGCGCATCCAGTAGCAGTTGACATGTCTTAAGTAATGAAAATACAGCCTTACCTTGCCACAACAGGGAAAAATGACGCCTCCTGGACTATTATGATAGGGCGAGGGTCATTTAGACTAAAAATACCCAAAAAGCAATTTTTTCCAAATTAATATATATTTTGGCGTATTTTAGGCCACGAGTAAAAATCATTGAAAATGTTTGGTTTCAACACACAAATGTTTGGACTACACACACAGTGTGTGTTCCTTTGCCTTGGCTTAATGAAAATTTTACCTGTAGAGTGATGGTTCTGACTCCGTGGCCGGTTCGATCAGATATAACGCCATTAGATTTTTATTTGTGGGGACACCTAAAGGGTGAAATATTCCAGGACAACCCCAGAAATATTTAGAAGCTGAAACTTGCAGTGATTCGGATTATTACGAACATTTCACCAGAGACCCTTCAAGCCGTGATAATGAACTTCTTGGTGCTTCTTCGTGAGTGCATAGAACGTAGAGTGAAACAATTCGAACCCCCTTTGTACTCTAATCAATCAGATTATCTACTCAGTGGTTAGTACAACTATCTTATAAAATTTAATCAACATACCACAAAAAAAATTAGATGAATATAGGCTAAGAGAAGTTATAGCCGATTGATTTTGGTTACATTTTAGTGACTCACCCTGTACAACCTTATATAAATTGGTCCCATTTCATGTTTGTAGAATGTTCTTAATAAATCAAGTATTAATACAAGCATTTGCATATAAGAACAGGTTGGTTCAGTTGATAGTGTTGGTCTGTGAACCAAAAGGTTGAGGGTTAAATTCTCAAGTAATACCAATCGTGTTTTTCTTCGGCAAGATACTATATCCTGAATTTGTTATGTCCACTGAGCCAAATGTACAAGTGAAATTTCTTTGTAGCATCATGGGTAAATGATACTAAACAGTTTTAAAGTAGATCTTTCACCACATTGTACATTCTTTGGGGAAATACAAGTATTTCAATAAATAGAGCAAACAAAATTAACAAGTAGAAATCTGACATTGAATCGCCCATCAGAGACCTTCAACACTGGACTAGAATGTGACATCTGGTTATTGAGCCCGATCGAGGAATATCAACCCACCCTATATTAGGGATGGAAATTTAACGTCGTTCGATACATCATGTTGTAATTTTGTTATATTTGAAATTTTGTAAAGCATTTATCGTACTAATTGTGTCACATCTCTATTATTTTATTTAATTTTTTATGTCTTCGCTCTCTTTGGCCCATGACTGTTGCTCTCCTTGGCCGAACACCGTGTAGAATAAGATAGCGAATATGTTCATCGAAGCGGCAATAATAAAGACATACTGCCATTGGGCGCGTGTTTCCTGCAATAATAACCAGGCATTAGTAATGACCACGTACTGGCAGCATAAGCATTTCCTGTGTAAATAAACACATCACTCGCTACAGTTTTCCAAACAACACTTGGATATATACCTCGAGCAAGGGTGAACATCAGTTTAAGAGCTGAATTCACTCATCTATCCAAAGGTCCAGGACATTCCCTCTTGAAATATGTTCTACGAGAAGCTCAGGTCCCAGTGGTCCCAGTCATCTAAAGGTGCCTATGTTAGCCATCAGCAAACAATCGTTTATAAACTCTCAAGAAGCCCTAATTCTACCCTATAAAATAATCAACAAAATTATTTCTGCCGATAAGTTTTACCTCTAATGCATAATGTTCACTATTTAACTATATAGTTACATCATTGGCTCACAAACCCTCTCCATGCCTTTTGTAGAAAGTGAAGTTACACTGAATGAATATTGCCTCAATGCAATATGCATGCGTGTGTTCAAGAAATGTCGAGGAGACTATTGTATTAAATGATAATATTAACATCGTTTTAAATGGTCACTAGTGAGCCACAGTGACTTTTGATTACCACGAATGACCAATAGAACACCGCATTTGTTGGACTGTTATGATAATGCGAACGTACATGTTTGTTTGTGAGGATCCCAACGATCTGTGGGCCCACAAATCCTGTTACACTTGCCACTGTGTTAGAAATGCCCAGCAGAGTACCTGAAATATAATTACAGCTCAAGCTCAAAACAGATTTCTTGGGGAACATAAAGGGTACGTAACTGCAGCAAACTGCCAACGTGTATTTTCCATATAGTGACCAGACATACGGCAATGCGACGGGGAAACAGTAGTAAAAAGTTAAATGGCTGTCATCAGCGACTTCTAGTGCAGCAGCAGTAAATGTAACATTCGTCTACGAAGCCAAACACCCGTTAGCAGAAAAGAAATTAAAAAATTTTGGTTATTTTCATATTGCTCTGCGCTCTATGAGTGTAATGTAGCGATGGCTTCATTGTGCCCTGTATTATTGTAAGCGTACCCTATGAAAAATTTTCATATACTCGTAATATCGCCATTGTCACAAATAAGGATTTTGAAGAAAAATTAATAATTGATGTCCATGTACAAGCATTTATCAACTTAGTGATAAATCCTATGAAGACATGTGACAAAAAAGGAAAAATAAGGATCAACATTGCCGTTGTATGTGAAAGCACAGGTACGTAACTTAAAGTATAAACCTTAAAGTATAGCAAAATTTCGTGTCT
>WURV02171204.1:0-14294 GCA_011762755.2 Epimenia babai | reverse complement strand
TATCGTTATCGTTATCGTTATCGTTATCGTTATCGTTATTATTATTATTATTATTATTATTATTATTATTATTATTACTATTACTATTACTATTATCATCAAAGTATTTTGAGTATTCTTTAGTCGTAGGACTGTCAGTCACACTTAACACGTAAACATGTGATAAAATAGTAACTAGGTGGCACTAATCCTGAGCGGGATTTAAAATGAAATTATAACAAAGAGTAATCATAGTGAAATACAACCAGTATGTAAATGCAAGTCATATAGACGAGGCAGCTAAATAATAAAATACCTAGATTAAAAAGATAAAAGAAAAAATGCTGAATACAAGACAAAAACTATGTATCATAGTATGCTTCTCGATAAAGATGCGTTTTTAGTTGGGATTTGAATTGAGTTATCGAAGTTGTGGAACGAAGTGAGAGGGGAAGGTTGTTGAATAACTGTGGAGCTCTGACTTGGAAAGAGCGTCAACAAAAACGAGTGCGTCTAAATAATGGTTGGGTGAGGACAAGAGTATCCGACTACTGTATTGTTAGATAAACGGATTCCGTTCGGATGGAGCAACAACGGTATGTTTCTTTGCTTCCGCTTCCGTTTGATTTTGACATCGTCATGTCCATTTCTCGGGTTGACGCACTGGATTTTTTTGTCCGTGCACGCGTTAGACTGGATTTTAACGTTTTGCAATGTAGCAACACTTCTAGAAGCTACAGGGAGAAATTTATTTAATTCTCCAGATTATCACAGGCCCCATAAAATGGGGATAAAACAAACTTTTAAATCCCAAAATCGCCATACTCAACGACAGATGCAATCTTTTGACCTACCAAGGAGACGCAAAAAGGCCCATGTAAGTTCTTCGGTCTCAAGTGCTTGACTAGTACTGTTTTCTTCTCGACAGAAAGCTCGACAAAGTTGCTAGATTTTTGCGATGCTGAGCAATCACCCCATTTTTTCTTTGTTCACGTTGGGCCTTTGAGATACAGCCAGGGTGAACGATACCTGTGTCATGTATGCGGACGATTAAGCTATGTGTAGTAATAGCATTGCCCCAATTCAATTTTCGATTGAGCTTTAGACTACGACGGTGAATCCATGGAATTCTTCAGCAGCTTTACCAATTTGAAGGTGGGAGGGAGGGATATATGAAAAAGTAAATTAGGCACTTATATCCCGCACTTTGAAGCCGCCTGCGCAGCTTGGCAAATGGCGGTTTCCGAGGACTCCCAGAAGGGTCGGCAGCTCCATAACGGGCGCCGGTAAGCCTATCGAATTTATCAGTCAAAATCAGACAAAAACAGCTTGTCGTCTAGTAAGATGGCTCGCAAAAACCTCTCTCGATGAATTCTTTTTCGATATCATCGAGAGCCTCTTGAGGACAGCTGTACTCTTCTTAGCGACCTATCACTTGCGACCTCTAAGTAACACGCTGCAAGACAATAACGATAACTACTTGACTATTAGTTAAATTATCGTGCGATTTTTTGAAGCATGCTTCGAATTGCCTTAGAGATAGTGTCCTATAATTGGATGGTGTGATGTTAAGTCACAGTATGCAGTAACTGGAGCTGTAATGACGATCTCCAGCGATGGAAGTGATGCTGCTGTTTGGTTTTAACCACTAGTTACTGAAACAGACGGATTTGGGGGTAAATTATTGAGTGACGGTTTGAACAATCACGGACGTGTGACGTAGGGTTGAAGTAACATATAGATATAGATTCTACGGTAAGTGTCAACTTGATAAGCACCGCTTTATGCACTGTACCTGGACGAGTGGACAGTTTGCGGGAGACAGCTCCAAAACAGAAAGAGTATTCATCATTACACAGTGTATCAAGGTCTAGTTCAAAGTTGAGTACTCAAAGAGATTATTTCACTCAAACTTGTACCTGGACGAGTGGACAATTTGCGGGAGACACCTCCAAAACAGAAAGAGTATTCATCATTCCACAGTGTATTAAGGTCTAGGTCAAAGTTGAGTACGCAAAGAGATTATTTCACTCAAACTTGAGATTATTATATTTTTGTCGTTAAAACAAAACATATTCAATATATTGAATAAAGTGGACACTAATTGAATTTGTTGTTCGATTGATTGACTAACAAGTCTTTGTTTGTTTGATTGAGTGAGTAATTTATTTATCTAGTAATTTATCGATTTTTGGGTGACTAATTGATTAAATGAGTGGGTGACTATTGATCGATTTATCAATTTTTGATTGATTTATTGATTGGTTGATTGATTGAGTGACTTGAGCCCATATAATGCTGGGTATGTGCGTTGGCATATACATACGCGCATGTTGTGTCAGGTTGAAGAAACGTTCTCGCAACTTCGCGATACTGTACGCTTAACCATACAAGTTCCGTTGATTCGGAGGTCATGGGTAATGTTCAAAATACTGATATATACTCCATTGAGATATACTTCAGACTTAACAGGAATGGCAATAACATCTATATTAGAGCTGACGATGAATTCGTGTAGTGGCTGTTTATAAGTCACGTATATGTCGACGTATTGACGTATTGATATCGACTTGTACAGTGTCCGACTACTTACACTAACGTTACCGAAATGGCGATTGTGATCAGAACGACGACGGTATTATATGTTTGTTTGGAGCTGATGTGATCTGTAAACTTCGTGGCCTTTTAAATTCGTACTTATCAGGTGCTACGTTACTCTTTTTTATAATGGAAGACATGATAACAGACCTATTTTTATTTAATCAGCAACTGTTATAGGCATTTTAACGTAATTCCATCACAGCTCATAATTTATTCATACTGGCCGCTTTAGTCCGGCTTGGCTTCTATACCTACTAAATACCTGGAACTATAAATACGAAAGAAATATGTCGTCATTTACGCTGATATACAAGGTACAAAATCAGCGGCCACCAGTTTGTTTCAATGCGAATACATGGAATGTGATATGCTCATATTGAAAGACAAAGACGGCGGAAATCGAAGACCTTCCCCACACCATGAGAGGACAAAGACGAACCGTATGCGCTAGAGCGCTGATCGATAAGCTAACGGGATCTAACACGGATTACATGAAGACGGATCACGCTATCACCCTTACCGGGTATGATGACGTTTAATGAGTTTTTCTGGACGCTCCGTTTATATCAATTTGCAATACGTCGAAAACAACGTTTTGTATCTATTGGTGCGAATAAAGTGGTTGTTAGTAAGACAGAATTTCATGCCAGAATTTTGAGTTAGAATCAGCATAAAACGAGGTTTTTACCACGTCTTGCATCACGGTGAATGAGAATGATTTTTGTGCTAAAATATTGATCAAAATTAGAATAGGAAGTAGTTGTAAATTAGCGAATAATGATATGGTTAGTTAATAATTTTAAGATATTTTAAACCGCGACTGACATTTATTACCACATTTATTGATGAAGTACTAAATACCTTTCCTTTTCCTACGTTTTCCTTTTGTTTTATCTACGTTCATGTCCCGATTTAATTAATCCAAGTGTTGAAACCAGTTGAAGCTGAACCGCTGCGCAGTTTTGTTGCGCAATATTTGTGAAACGCGAACATTTTTCGCAGATTCGATCTTCTCGACCAGAATGGCCACCCCGCCATCACGTGGTTCGCCAATAAAGCCACAGTGTGCACCCAGAGTTCGGTATCTGTGATCGAGTTTACATACAACCTGGATGTGATACGCACAATCGCTCAAGCGATCATGTACAGGTACGTATATTCTAAATCCGATAAAACTGATGTGAACTTGCCCGCTCTCATTGATAAGGATTGTGACAGCAGTAATGTTTCTTGGTTACTTGTCCATCGCTGTTTGTATATCCACGTGGCAAAAACCGACCCCCTCCCCAGTAACCCGATCAAATGTTAAGATATAGGAGGCGGTTGGGGTGATGGTTAGATCGTTGGACTCGAATCCAGAAGACTTTGGATCGATTCCCACCCTAACTCGGCGCTTTTTCAAGCAAAAATGTCACAGAGGTCTTCGTAGCCCTGGCAGCTGTAATATCTAAGGATTTCTTCCATCTGGCGCTGTTGAGCATCGGGTGCTCCGTGGATGTCTCTTATAGACCTTCCCCCTCCGCTATCTCGTCAACTCTTTGATAAATAATTACCTATCACAGAATTAGCGGAGTATGCGACATTATTATGTGGGTTCTCTGTAAACGTTTAGAACCAGTGGGGTGAATTGACAATAGTGAACTTCTTGTCCAGATTCCGTGTATTCTCACCAAAATGTCGCCCCTATTTTTATTATTGCAGCTAATATATTTTCCGTGTTTGCCACATGCGCTCGATTATTAAAAAAACCCAGACAAATGGGTTATCTCCGGCATATTGTTACAGACGTCTATACATGCTATTATTGACACAAAAACGTTTTGCACGCGAAACTTTCCCGCTCAATTTGCCCATCGGCATACATTACCGCTGAAAACGACAAAAACACATTATAATGCTCGAAGGTGTGATATTACATAACACTGCAACAGTCTATCGTGGGGAGCAGCTGCCGTAGTGATTAGAGCGTTTGACTTTGAATCCAGGGGTCCCTGGTTCAAATCCCGCTCTGGGGGTCTGGGTAGTCCTTGCAGTGTGGTTCTGTTGGGACTTTTTCCCTCTGACGTTTGCTGTGCTTCAGATGCCCTATATGTGCTCTCTATGTCGCTTACCTCCTCGCTATGTCGTCATCTCATTGTAAATAAACATGGACCTATCATTGAGTTAGCGGATTGTGCGACACATGTAGTTTATATGTAGACATTTAGAACCAGTGGCATGAATGGAAAAAGGTCAATTGTCCGCACAGACTAAGTGAGTTTTTCACACTAGGTGTTTTCCCCCACCCCTTATAAGTGAGGCCAATCAGATCGTCGCGTTAACCACATTAATAGGCTAGCATTGTAAAGGGCCGATGATGGCCTATCACAACGATTACTTCGGTAGTCAGCCTATAAATACATACATACAAAAGTCTATCGTTCTTTGTAGCATTGGCGTAGGATATGACGGAGGGCCAGATCCAATGTCCATCGACTGTCCGGCGTCTGGGAATTATATCATGAGTCCGAATATCGTGGCGCCGTACAGCGTACCAAACGCTGACCGGTATAGCGCTTGTACTAAGAAATGGCTTATCGACGCGTTAGTGAATCTCGAAATACCGTAAGTATTCAAAATTCGACTGGTTGTGGCATCCTGTAATGATCCTCAGCACGTCATGTTCTTCCAATTGTTTGAGTATATCTATCTGTAAAATGAGATGAGAAGACGATCGATGTCCTCCTTCCCTCATGATATGCCAGGGTTCCCATTATTGCAACTGCGTTGAATAGCTACCATGAACATTTATTGTAAACCGCGTCTGAGAGTCAGCATTCGCCGATGCTTCCGGTTATAGTGTTGTATTTCACATTTCCTGCGGTATGTTAGGCCGCTCGCTGTCACTGCGAACGAAATCACATCGAAAAGGGTCACGTCTGCGTTTAGTGATAAACCAACTATGTAAATGAAAAGGGTATCAGTGTGATTTCATTAATGATAGTACATGCTGGTCGAACTGACGATATCGCCTTATTGTACGTGCCGGTATAGAATTTACAAGAATTCGCTTTAATACTGATCAATCCTCATCAATGAAGGAAGTGACGTCAAACATTTATAGGCCGCAAAAATCGACCAGTAAAATCTATCACGTGTGGTTCACAATTGCTGGACATGGCAGGTATAGCCTAAAAAAGATTTCAACTGTAAAACCGGTATTCAGCGCATATACAATACCTTAGACACTAGCATATTACTCGTGTGGAAACTGTTATCGATCGTCTGTCCGGTATTTAAAAGGCGAATCAATTTCTGCAATCGGGGATAAGTGACTTGCTGGGTATTATCGCGTGGAAGTGAACCACCGCGAACCATTTTTGAGTCTACAAACTTCGATATTGCGTATATTGTATTGTATGTATTTTCTTTATTGGCTGATTACCGAAGTAATCGTTGTGATAGGCCATTCTTGGCCCTTTACAAAGCTAGCCTATTAATGTGGTTAACGCGACAATCTGATTAGCCTCACTTATAAGGGGTGGGCAAAAAACATCTAATGTGAAAAACCCACCAAGTTTGGGCATTTTCTATTCACGCCACTGGTTCCAGATGTGTACATACAAGCTACATATGTCGCACACTCCACTAAGTCTATGATAGGTCAATGTTTTTTTACAATGAGATGACGACATAGCGGGAAGGCAAGCGACATAGAGAGTACATATAGAGCATCTGAAGCACAGCAAACGTCAGAGGGAAAAGGCCGACAGAACCACACTGCAAGGGCTACCCAGACCCCCATGGGCAATGGGGTTTAAGGCGTTTACAGCCCGGAAAACGCCACAGTTATACTGGTTAGAGCGGGATTCGAACCAGGGGCCCCTGGATTCAATGTAAACGCTCTAACCACTACGCCAGCTGCCCCCACCCTCCCGTTATTGCGTGTAAATATATCATTACCTCTGGAAGTATGCTCATCTCGAATTCCCAAAGTCCATTTTACTCAAAAAAACCATGAATATTTTGATATATTAATAATTAACAATTAAAACGTGTGTAAAATGGGGAAACATCTAAACATCTCCCCCAAAATTATCTCCGTATGACAAAGAGAATCTATAATAAGTTTTAATCTTCTGGAGCTTCCTTTCAACACAATCCTATCTGAATTTAAATGACCAGTGAAATCGCCTACTCAAAACCTTTATCGTCTATTTCATATACGCATCTGATGTGTATGTATACATAATACTCGTATCTCTATCTATTTGTGTCCATTATTTCCCGTATTAAGTGTATAATTATAAAATCACACTATAACAATTAAATATTTTGCTTTTATAAAGATTTTCAATAAAGACAAGCCCTCTTAATACTCCGTTATTATTATAAACATATTATCATCTTCGTCGACAAGAACTGACATTTTGGCAGATTTCTCACGACGAGAAGCGAGAGAGAAATATCTAATTTCTTCAGATTGGCAGTTTCCCGTATGAAATGTTGCGCTTCGAACCACTAAACCACACTTCGGACCAGTGAACCACTGACGCAAACAATTAACCGAATTAACTTTTACGTACATTTATATCAAGAATTTACATCAACATTGGCATGAAACGTTATGACTCCGCGAGTACGTAACGTTACCTGTCTGCTGCATTGATATTTTAAAAACTACAAACACGGAATGCATTTATTTACACAACAATATTTATTTGAACGTTCTGAATCACGCAGCGCCGATTCAGACTGTTTCAAAGAAGCTATACCGTATCAAAAACTGAAGATGCTATACACGGGGAGAATGCGAGATGAAAACGCCCAGTGCTTATTGGCAACGAAATCGAGGGCTATGCCATTCCAGGTAAGACCTACAAACAAACGGTTAACCATTTCTCATAAATTAACCATATCAAATAATATAAATACTCAATGTTATTTCATTGTATTGGATGGCTGTTAATTGAAAAATATAATTTATGAAGGGCCCGTTCATAACTTTTCGTATATGAATGTGAAAATATTTCATTGGTATGTTTGTCAAATTAGCGTTATATTAGAGATTTTGAGTTGGAAAAAGAACCAAACTGGCTTTTGAGGTTTCACTGTATTTTCAACTGCTCATAACGTTCCGTAGCGAGTTTTAAAATCGTACTCGCTCGGTCGTATACTAGAATAGTCATCGTGTTTTTGCAGGCTACGGATAATTTCAGCGACTGTTCTTTGTAACTAATTTCGATTTTCCAGAACCTCGTTTACATATGTAGTCGCGGAATCCGATGCGAAAATGGAGCCCTTATTATCGCGATGCCGGGCACTCGTTGCGAGGGACCGTACCAAGACCGAGTATACGTGAGTGTCCCGAATTTAGGTAATGGCTCTTGTGTTGTTTTTTCGGTGTCTAACAGCCATGCGACCACGCTGAGATTTGACTGTCTCAAATATGTCACCAGCATTGATCGAATAGATCGACTGAATAAATTTATCATAAATATTGAAAGTCACTTTAAGTAAAAACGCATTTACAAGCAACTTTCCATCTATAGTAGGCGCCAGTGGTGCAGTGGTTAGAAGCATTGCCCTCCATGCGAGAAGTTGCGAGTTCGAACCGGCACAAAACAGGGATTTTTTCCCGTGCCTTCCACGATAGAAAATGAGGAAGATTTTCGTGCTTGAATATTGAAAAAAGATTCGTCGTGAAATAGTTTATTAGAAAAATAAATTAGGGTTGTAACAGGGAAATGCTGTACGTGCAACTGACATTTGCCTTTTTCCTTTATTTCGTACATTCACCAATAACTCGAATTTCCTCGACGAAACGATGGTTCAAAGATATCTCGCGTTTCTCTGCCAACTTTAACATTGGTATGGTCGTTCGCAAGCGATCAACACGCCACCCTCATCGTCCACCTCTTGTTCCTTCAGATTCAGAACTCTTACATCCATCTGCTCTCAGTCGTGTTTCCCTCGTCACTCTTTTGTAATACTTGATAGACCCATCTCGATATCATTGGTATCGCAGTTAGGCTGACGTACCCGATGACATTTCTTGACCATTTTCCGCATAGTCTTTGCGCTCTTTTCAGTGTGCTCCAGCCGTTCGGCATCTCTTCAATGAGTCCCTCTCTATCTAACAAGATTTATAACCTTAAAAAGGCTTTCCAATTGTAGTTTACATACACTATGCAATCAGATTTTCTGCGATTTTTATTCAGTGGTGTCATTGGCGAATATGCGTCGACAAAAATTCCTCACCAACGTAAGTCGTTGATGTACATGTCATCTTTACAATATTCTTGTCCTAATAGAAAAGAAAAGTCCGTGGTTTCAATTTATTTTTTTTTCTAGAGAGAAATGCACAGGAAAAACCTATACCCCTGATGGGGCACGAACCCACGACCCCCAGATAACCGGTCTGGTGTTCTACCACTCTACCTCGATACCTTCACATTTTTTTCTAAGGATAAATACCCTAGCTGCCTTTCTGTGCACGTCGGTACCAGTGATAGAAACGATTAGAAGCAGTGATTTACTGCGCGGCCTTTCATGTGATACGCTGCGAATTCGAATCTAGAAGAACCTACGAACTAACGGCGTCAGGAATTAAGTACCATTTCGTCCTTGAATATAAAGAATATATATCACTGAAGTCGTGAAGTGAATTATTGTAAAATTTGTAGAAAAACGGGTATATCGAGGTATTTGAAAACATTGCTTGTGTGGCTGACATTTACTACCAATAAAACAGTCCACTAAGACATTTTCTTTTTTCTCCGTTTTTTCCCTATTTTTACAATTATATACTTCAATACGACTTTTTGCTGAATTTTAATCGCATCAGGCATAGAGATCTTGCGCGTTTCTCGTGTGAGGCGCAGATTCCAACTCGCAGCGTCTTGTCCGAATAACTAGACGAGAGCCGGTGGGCACCGTTACGTTTTCTTTAACATTTGTTGCGTTTCACCACCGTTGTCTGTATTTCTATAGGGTTTCGATGCGATACCGTAGTGCCAGTAACGACAGAGAGCTGTGATTTTACAAAATATACCTTACTGGCAGCACACTTTTGTTGGCTTCTCTCTGTTATCTGCGACACCCTGTGGTCGTTGGCTACACGAAGTTGTTGTTGGCTACACGAAGTTGTTGTTGGCTACACCCTGTTGCTGACTCCATCCGGTTGTCGTTGTCCGTTCCTTTTGTCTCTGGCTGCGCCGTGATTGAGATTAATGACTATACCGGAACTCTAAAGTCGTCTAGATTCGACATATAACGTGTAATTTGTGACATACAGGAATTGTGTGGATTATTTCTGGTACGGTTGAAGATATATATATATATTATATTTACTTTTGTATAAGTCGATATGCAATACAATATGCATGAATAAATCACCGATATAATAATGTTTTTGGTATATTTCAGGGTTGCCCCTGTTTCTCGGAGGTCTAAACGAAAAAACAAGACCAAACGGCAAGAGTAATAGTAACGGCAAAAGAAGAATTAAATACATGTTTAATTCGTATAGACGTTCAATGTTTAGTAGCCCAAAACGTCTACTCCGTTTATTTGGAGCTGTCTTCGCCACCGACTTACAAAACAGTGTTCATCATAATTGTTATTGTAACTGTAGGCCGACAATGTAGATTAAAGACTACATTAGACGCCTCGTTTATTGAGAGTCCCGTTAGGTAGGTATTTGAAGATCCACGCTATTAAATTCACCCAATCTAATTAATTTTATTTTATACATATACACGTCCTTCTCACGTTTTATTACCACATATACAGAGTTAAAGATCAACTTATAATACATGATAAAGTCCGGTCCTCTTTCGACTGTGAAAATTGCATATTCTGAACACGCTTTAAACGTCTTTCCATTGCAATTTTCGCCAAGTAGGTGCCGACTTTTTGTAAGTTTTTAGTCGGGCTGATCAAACCAATTTCATTACTCCCGGCTGGGGTGTTTTATCAAAATCAGTTGATAACCTTCAAACGTTGAAGGGATTATCTGTGGTGCTCGACGATGTAAATTTATGGTACATAATTTATTTCTGCAGTCGGATTACAGAAGAACTTCACATAAAAATCAATATTGCAGACGTCTTACTCTCGAAACAATCATTCGTAATGCCAGACGGAAGTAAATTTAAAGTTATGGTCGAATTTGACATTCGCATAGCTTCAAATAACGCAACAGGCGATCACGAGTTAAGTATATTATGATTTTTACACATCACCAGAAAACCTTCCGAGGAAGTCCAGGCGGACGATTCGGCGAGATTCTGTATTCTCCCGTTTCGTTATCGTCATTTTCGGTGGTTTTACTCGAAACTGCGGATATAAATTCGGCAACTCCATCCGTCGATGTGTCGGATGTCTGCGCGAGACTGTTGTCATTTAGAGCAATAATATCACCAGATATTTGGTCTCGGACCGAGAAATATCCCAAGGCGGACGGTCTTATGGCATTCTGTGATTCCCCCGCCATGTGCCCTTGATATTCGGATGAAAGTATGAATCCGTTTTGAACAGCCTCTTCTTTTCTATTATGTAATAATCACAGAAGAACTTGTGAATGTCGATACAAAACGAGATTAGTAAATGCAATAGAACAGTGGCAAGATAAGGTAATGTGATCAATCGATATTTTTGGAAGCGACAATCCAAAAATCTGCAAATAATATTCTTAATTATGATGATTAATTAAAATGACTAATATTTTAGATTATTACGGACGTTTTCTTGGTGCGATAGATCTTTGCGCCGATCACTCCAATCGCCGAGGCAGCAAATAGCAGGAATAGCCCAACCGCGCCATATTCCACACCTGACTTCGCAGGGAAAAAATCGCATGAAACTTACAAAGCACGGAGGTCTCCTCTACTCACTTTACTTATGACACAGCACGTGAGGGAGGTGAATGACGCAGAGACTAGTTTGTATTTTGTCATGAGACGTCGTTGTTGTTGTTAGTGTTGTTGTTGCTGCCGCTACTGTCATTACTGTTTTCGCTGTTGTCGGTGTCGTTGTCGTTTATGGTTGTTTGTTTTGCTGTTACTGTTTTGTTGTTTCCGGGATTGCTGCTGTTGTTGTCGCTGCTGTTGTCGTTATTGTTGTTACTGCCGCTGTGATTGCTGCTGTTGTTGCTGTCTTTGTTGCCGCCGCTGCTGTTGTTTCTTTTATTGTTGCTGTTATTGTTATTTTGTCGTTTTCGTTGTTATCGTCGTCACCGTTGTTACTGCCGTCGAGGTTGCATTAGTCGTTGTTTTATGCGTAAAACTGATGGAAATCCGCGTTCCTCGGCAGACGCATTCGCGACAATACTTCTTGAAGTGATCTTATAATAGCTTTTCCATACTGGGACGAATGGTTATAGGACGACATGTAGTCTTACTCAATTTTAGCCGTTATAAGATAATTTTGAGCCGTGAAAATCGCAACTGAATATGATTGACGTGGGTAACATGAAGGTAAAAGGTGAAGTAAAACATTAATAGACCGTATGAACCAAGGCTCTGTAAGCTCTGAGTATGGTAATTGCAGCTATATTAAGGGCAGATACAATACCTACGCATTCGCATATTAAGGGCGATATCCAGTGTACCCATTTTAGCGACGGGTTTACTCCAGCAATCGGGGACCGATGACTTCCTGCGTATCATCGACGGGAGAGTCAACCGGATGGCGGTTGCGAACCCGTGACCTTTCTAACACGAGTCCAGTGCTCCTACCACTTGACTAGGTGTTTCCCCTAATCTAGCTAATGAGCCCGTGGATGTTACTTTTAGAAGATAGATGTTACTTTTGGAAGAACTGACCCACAGTTAGCCATCGGGCAGCAAGAAAAGTATGCCTGCGTTATAATAATGAAAAAAAAATACAAACCTCGTTTGGTAGCTGCTTGAGTATTGGCTGCAAACGGAAAGACGAGTTATTGGAGCGAAACATCCACAAAGGCACATGTTTAGGCCACTGAATGGAGACACGGTGCAAGTGATATATGAGGACGTGATAACTCATTTGCAGAGCGCCAGCCTACGCACCAGAAGGCGCGACGTTCGAATCCCGGGCCATTTTACATTTAGGCAAGAATTTCATCACAGTTGCTTGGATCGACATGGCGAATAATAAATACCAGTAGATGGTATTTGTGGCAACACGACTTGATATGCACATAGAAAGGAAATTTGTTGTGGCCTTGCTGGCGCCTGTTATAGAGCTATCAGCCCTAATGTCTGGTTATAAACCGTCTTGTATCAAGCTGCATACAGAGATTCAAAGTGCGCTATAAATGTCACGCATTATATAATGGAAAATATTTGATGTTGGTTACTAGATTATGACAACCTATGTACCTGTCTAAAGAGATCGTTCGCATTATACAAGATGTAAAAAGGAGAGAAAGGTTGTGTAGGCAACACTTTTTACGCAATTTATCCATATATGTTGTGGCTAACTCAACAAAAGGGTTAGCCTCACTTATGACTTGGGAGCTCTCGAAGGAGCTGGAAAAACACCTTATTGATAAGCACCGCGTCTAGGCATCAGATGACACCACGGGTCCCAAACGTCTCCAAACAGCCTACATATGTCGCAAACTTCGTTTAAATAATAAAAAATAAATATTAGGCATTTATAAACCCCCTCCTCCTCCATGCACGTATGCTGAAAGGGTGGTTCACGGTGGTGGGCAAATAGCAACTATTATTAAAAAAGATGAAGTCGTTACAGTTACAATTTATATTGTGTAAAAAGATATGACTTAAGCATAGTTTTAAAAATGTTAATGGAGACTATGCTTCTCATTTCGATGGGCAAAGCGTTCTATAGAGCGGTCCTGGCAAAGCGGAAGAAGTGTTTTCGAGTGGTGACTAGACGACAGTTGTCAATTATGGTGAGAAGCGGAGAGGTAAGAGCCATAGAGACTATCCGTAGGTCATCTAAAACCCAGCAACGTCCGAGAAACCCTTATATGACTAAACCCCGAGGAATATCCAGACCTTTGTGAGCAGACGAGATTTTGACACGCTTTTGACCGTTTAGCGTGACAAATTATATAGCAAATAAGTAAAGTTACACATGTATGAAAGAGAACTCCTCCATTAAGCAGCAAAAATACCTTCAAACAATCGATATCTATTTTGATCATCTTCTCTATTTTCATTGGACAAATATTCTCCCACCGATGTATGTTTACGCTCACCAGCCAGGGCAGAAATGGTCGTTTGGTTGTTCAAAAGTCTCCCTATGGTTGGATTAACGATTTGCGACAAAACGATCACGCAAATTTTCGAAGAAAGCATGAAAACAGCTCCGAGCGTTCGAAAATAATTCGTTGTATCGAAAACTTTATATAAGCGGAAATACGATGTACGTCATCGAAACATGTGTACACATATCGTTTCCTATTATTGAATAATATATAATCAATATTGAATTGGATAGAACATCCAGAGGTCATACCTGCTAAGCATGCAATAGGGGAAGCCAAAATAGCAAATGCAAAATACATCTCTATACGTCCTTGCTTCGAAAAGTTGGTTCTAAAAACATGAAATGTTTCGTGAAATTCGAGTTAACTTTCTTGGAGTGATAGTTATCATGTTTGCATTTCTAACATACAGTCAAACCTCTATTAAGCGGCCACTTACGGGAAGCACGAAAACGTGGCCGTTAAGACAGGTGGCCGTTTAATCCAGGTTTGACATTTTGACTAGTGTACATGT
>WURV02171203.1:13591-31466 GCA_011762755.2 Epimenia babai | reverse complement strand
CATAGCTTCTCAATGGCTGACATGAAACTGGGTTTGACCTGTGGAACATAGCTTCCCGATGGCTGACATGAAACTGGGTTTGACCTGTGGACCATAGCTTCTCAATGGCTGACATGAAACTGGGTTTGACCTGTGGAACATAGCTTCTCAATGGCTGACATGAAACTGAGTTTGACCTGTGGAACATAGCTTCCCGATGGCTGACATGAAACTGGGTTTGACCTGTGGACCATAGCTTCCCGATGGCTGACATGAAACTGGATTTGACCTGTGGACCATAGCTTCTCAATGGCTGACATGAAACTGGGTTTGACCTGTGGAACATAGCTTCCCGATGGCTGACATGAAACTGGATTTGACCTGTGGACCATACCTTCTCAATGGCTAACATGAAACTGGGTTTCACCTGTGGAACATAGCTTCCCGATAGCCGATATGAAACTGGGTTTGACCTGAGGGCCGTAGCTTCTCGATGGCTGACATGAAACTGGGTTTGACCTGAGGGCCATAGCTTCCCGATGGCCGATATGAAACTGGATCATTACGAAGCACGTAGCCATTCATCTCATTTTCTCGATATTTTCTTGATTAAGAAATCCTATCCCTCGATATCAATCTCAGTCCAGCTTCAGACAACTCGCCCTCACCCAGGGGAAATGAATCTGCTACTCGCAATAGTATCGCTGGATATTGTAACAATTAGATATTTTATAATGAAACTGGGTATTACCTGTGAACCAACGGTCAGGAAGAAAATTAAGGGAAATTTAATTGATTAGTGTATACTTAATAAGTTAATAGCCTAGCTGTAAAAACTTCGTTGCACTAAAAACTCAAACGCCTGTAATGTAATCTTTAAGCATAAAATTAAAAACCTTCTTAACCTACAAATTGTTTTAGTATAAGTAGGTGGTGGAAGAATCGATTTGAAGAATAAAAAGACAAAAAAATGCGAGGTTCAATGAGTACTTTACGGGAAGCAGTTAGTGGTAGGAACACTGGACTCGTAACTGAAAGGGCACGGGTTTGAAACTGCCGAACAGTCGACTTTTCTGTGATAATATAGCTTCTCTACCAATCATTTTCATATGGTGGAAAGCGCAAGAAAAAATTCTGTTACGAAATATGATTGAACTCACAACATCTCACATTAAATGGTCTCGCATCAGATAAACATCACCGATGCAAATTGGATACTGCAGGTGTAAATACACTTCGAGAAAAATGGTCATCTTAATATTCAAGTAGAGAAATATTATTGATATCAAAGATTGCAGAGTACAAGAAAATATCCATTGTATGGGTATACTCAAACCTCGAGCATGAAAGGTTGTATGGGTATACTCAAACCTCGAGCATGAAAGGTTGTATGGGCATACTCAAACCTCGAGCATGAAAGGTTATATGGGCATACTCAAACCTCGAGCATGAAAGGTTACATGGGTATACTCAAACCTCGAGCATGAAAGGTTACATGGGTATACTCAAACCTCGAGTATAAAAGGTCGCTCTTCGGAGCGCTACCTTGCTGGTGTTATAAGGCGTTAAACTGCGTTGGCTACGACTTCATTATCCATATTCCCGATTTCGTACGCAGTCTCAGGAAACGAGGCTAAGCAATCACGATGATGAAACATCGGCGAGAAAGCAATGAATACCGCGGTAAATAGATGAATAACATGTATATAACCAGTAATACATCGCTATAAATCGCTTGGGGCATTATAATCATTGTGGAAGCAACACAAATCCTAAAGAAATCCTCTCGTATCTTTGTCAATAATCTCAATGATTGATACATCCATCCCGGTATCATCTAGTTAGTCTAACATTCTTCATAAAATCGACTGCTATAATGATGGCTCGGGGAATAGTCAAGAGGAAATAACTCTTGCGAATAACTAAATATATGCAAATACAGAGCGTGGCCTTATTCAATTAAAAATTATGACATCAGCGGGAATATTCTGGGAGGAATGGATTTGAATATTGCTAATGAGGTTCTCTCCGTGACACGTCACATGCCTGGCGATCCAGAGTTTGTAACTACCATTTCAGTCGGGTTTCGTAGCTCTGATATTGCAATATTGAATATAAAAAGTGGGTCACAGTGAACTTCTTGGATTTCTAATGACATTCAGAGGCCAGAGGATCCCTGAAATATCCTGACTAAAATACGTGAAAAATCAAAAAACCTAGCGGCAGTAGACTTCTGAGAAAGTTCTACCTTCCACTGTATTATTCTGCATCGTTATCTATTTAATGCTCACTGTAAATGTACATAATTGTATCTAACATTGATGTTGCATTACCTCCATACTGTTAGGTGTTAATTTTATATAATTTGAGTAATTACATTATATTCTTAGAGCATCAGGCTATTGTTTCATGTAAAGTGTGTTTGACAGCTCAGCTAATGAGTACGGTACACTTTAATCAAATGAATTTCATTTAATTTTATAGTCAGGAAAGTTATAATATTATAATGCTGTGTATAAGACAAGAATAGTGCCTTTTTGCTTATCACAACTCTTTTCTAAAAACTCTCCTTGCGGATGGGGGGTGGGTAATAGACAACCAATGCAAGATGAAGATGTGAACACATTAATATTGAACGCGCGGCTATAAATTACTTCGAAAATATTGAGCCGAAATTGATAGACGTAGATGGTAGATATACACGTGTCTCCTGCCAAAACTGAAAGAGGTATTATTAATCATCGCGTGTAGAGTTCTTGGAAAAAGTTGCATAGCCACAGAGGGTCATTAAGAGCAGTACGGGGAAAAACACGTGAAATTAACGCGGATGGTGGTAGGATGCAAACTCCTGACCTCTCGATGATCGATATAGAATTCTCCGCAGCGCATTAACGAAATAATATTAAGCATAAGCAGTATATGCTAGCGATTTGTAGATGAAAGTTGAATTGACAGACGGATTGGCAGGCATCATTTATCAAATGTCCGTTCTACCAAAATTTTGATGTGAAATAATGTTGTGACTGCACTGATAGAACTTTAAGAAAGAAATACAAAGTTATTTAAGACTTTATCAATAGTAGTAAATGCCAGTCGCACTTGCAATTTTGCATCATTATGAACTTAATTTTATAATATTCACTTAAATACAACAGTTTCTGAATATTCAAGCACCCAAATCTTGCTTATTTCTTGTCATGGAAGGCGAGGGAACAATACGAGGTTTTTGCAGGTTTGAAGACGGATTTGGAGTCGGATTTGAAATCGGATTTGAAATCGCGACAGCTGACAAAATCCATGACTGACCGCTGTCCCACTGGCATTGACAGCGTTGATGATACGTTGGTACACAATTTCTTAGTTGGCTGCAGAGACTAACTCGAAAGCTCATGGAAGTAGAAAGGACAGACTGTGAACTACTCAGCAATAACGCTATGGAATTTACTCGCAAAAATATAATATTTTTGTATTGACATTGCCACATTGGGTCATTAGACGCGGAGAATATCAGAAGGATCGTTCTATTGAGATTGCGTCTCGAGGCGCAGAAAATATCCTGAACATTTTTGCATCGACATTGTGTGTGAAGGCGCGAAAACATCGGAATTATTGGATAAAAGTAGGATTTTCTAAGATGATCTGGTTCAACTAATGGAGATAAATTGCGGAAATCAGGAAATCGCGTAGGCACGTCTGTTAATTCAATGAGACAGACGTTGAGTGCGATCATTGATTTTGTCGTGTGGAACATGTGTCAGCAGCGAGCGAACTGATGCTTACATTTCGTGGCGTACTGACCTCTTGTCGGTCTACCTTGTCCCGATCAATTAGCACAATGTATTAAGATGGATGTCAGTATGGGGTCTATAAAAGGAAAAGAATTGCAGACGACGCGTTTCGAGTTTAATGTCGAAATGGAAGTCTAAATATAGCAGAAGACTATTTTGTTAGTTGAACGGGAAAAAATCATATAATTACAGACGACAACTGGTGTTCAGGTTCTCATATGGCCCAGCGTATGAACCATATGTCATATATGCAGCTAATTGAAAAATTATGCTTTTACATATGCGTCCAAACATCTTTATATATGTTTGAAAAAGACTACGACAAAGAGATCCTCGACGATTTATAGTAATTTTTGTACAAGAAAAATAGCCCAGCCTCCTCAGCAATATATTTCGATGAAGATAGTGTAAGATAGTGGCGATCTAAGTTCTAAGACACAGTCAGATGTCAATTCCTTTCCACGCGTCATTTTTCCTTTCCCACTTGACTTACAACAAAACGGCGAGAAATTCTGTCTTTTCGCGAACGTTCTTAATATTTCTCATATCCGGCAAGAGTGGGCAAGTTGAATGAGACCAATAAAAGATCACGCCGTCGACGTTCGCTGAGGCCTCAGGGGCGAAAACGTCATCTACACGCCGCTTCCTGTTCGCGCAAAAAATTACTTACCCACTGATTGCGCGAAAGACGGGAAACCTAAGGTTGTGCTCATACGCTGATAATGTCCAATCAATAAGAGTCATACGACCGAATCGGGATTGCTTGCATTCACTCACTCTCGGCGTAATTACACGCACTGATGGATGGCAGGAGAATAGTCCGATGTATCGACTGATGACACTCCACGATCGATCAAAATTAGTTACATGAAACGTTTATCTATTTTTTATTCGTATGAATCAGATGTAAATATTAATATATCAGATATCATTATATGGTAAACGTAAAGTTATCTCCGATAGATGTTACGGACAACGTAAAAAATGGAGAAAACATAGAAATAATAGACTTATATGTGAATTTAAAATACATGTTAAACTTCAGTACTGCCAACAATTATAGAATAAATATAATATACTCCAGCAACAGGAAATTATTAATGACCAGAACATGCTCTTTCTATAACTTTATAAACTATTTGCCACTGTCTGGGAAGTTGGTGTCTATCATTATACGGGGTCTTTTTTCATGGTAGATGGCGTTGCCAGTTGATATATGGTTCAAGAGTGGGAAAAAGGTAGAACACGAACCGAATGCAGCCCATTTATTCAGCCCACAGCCTAATATGTAAATTGCAGCCAGCCCCCTATCCAGACCCAATGAACATAATAATTACTTCATCACAGAAAAACTAGCGTGGTATCACCGCAAATTCGAGACACGTATTTCCATAAAAGTGTATATCCCGCAATTTTGGATTAAGTAACTTCCTGAATATATTTCTCGGCTCACAAATTTTGCCCATACCTAGTGCAGGAGGCTGTGTTTCCAGCCAATCCAGTATAGTGGTGACTGTTTGCTGATTACTCAGTTCAGACCATCAATATAGTACTGCATAGTACTGCAGTATAGCAGACCTGCCTAATAACTACCAAGATGGCATCATCGTATCTGGATGGAAAATCTTTCTTGACCTTAATTGAATCGAGAAGGTCACATGGCCTATAGCGAAACCATCGTTAAAGGCTCAAGCGTGGTCTCCTATTATACGAAAAAAATCACAGTTCCCCGAGCAAGACAAATTGAATTCCAATAACGGCGAACAAATAATTGCCTTCCTGAAACGGAGAAAAGATAACAAGATCAAGTCACCATCTATAATGGGTGAAGCGTCAATAAAAATGGCCGCTTGCTAGTGACAGAATACGACCTAATCAAATAAGAATAATGATTTTCCAAGACCATGAATCGTCATGGTACAAACCATTTGGTTAATCTGTAGGAGATGATCACCGAAAATAACAACCTATTGATGCGTTAGATGTTATTCAATGTTATTTATTCAAAATGGCAATTCTAACGAAAAGAAAAGTTAACAAAAACCATTGTTATAGTCTGCCATGAAAGGCACAGAATTTCATATTTATATGGGATGTGGGTAAATGTTTAAAGTGTCGTCGACATCATCTTGTCATTATTGACCAAGGGATAATACGGCACTCTTAATATAGCTTTGTTATTATTATTATTATTAAGCTCATATACATTGATATATAGTATATCCATTACGAAGCCGCTACCAAAAAATTTGTTAAAATTATTCAAAGTGAATGTAAAAGTTAATAAGAATCTTCTTATTATTTTTCCTCCAGTAAAACCTAGGATTTTCAATTGAAAACGATATTTCCGAATGAAAATGGCCTTTATTTAGTTTCGCCATCAGTTGAAATGTACTATATCCGGTGTTGAATTAACGCATTACGGCACTAACGAAAAGCTTTCAGCGGTAAAATGAGTGTCACAAATTGACCTTAGTACAGATGTGTGCGATTTCACCGTCTCTCGTGGATTTCTCCTCAGACGGACTTACTGAGACGAGAATGATGCTAAGATGCCATTAGATTAGTGTTTGAGTGTCAGGCGATTTTCCCCGACAGTGGATCGTTCTTCCATTTCTTACCATAAATCCAATCGTGGGGGAGTCTATCTCGGGATTTTAACCAACGTTGCGTCGATGCGTCGCGGTGAAACTGGGAAAATAAACGTAATTACGAAACAGCGGCCATTCATATCCATCGAGGCTATGACTGGACCATCGAGTTATTTACTTATTTACCTGTGAGTTGAAGACTGAGGTAAATAATCTTTACTATTTCGAAGTTTAGTCAGAAAAATATCATCAATGACTGCTTATATAGAAAGTTGTGTTGATTAACCCTTAGCGCTCTGTTGTCAGAGAATTATATTACTATAGCAATGTGATTTGAAAGATGTCAGTATGGTAAGGGTTAACACCGCTGAGAAGTTGGGCCATATTAGGTTCTGTTAAGCTTTAGCGAGGCAATATCCAATCGAATTAGTCAACTGTGAATGAGAAAAAATGTTAATATATTCGGTATACAATATATTGTGCTGTATATAAAAATATATTTATGCGGAATATTAAATAGCAGCATAGCAGACGACAATGTGCGTTATGTCTACGAATCAAAAATGAAATTCATGCAATCAGTTACGCTCGTTGCGATTGGCTAAAATGCAACTTGCGATAACATGATAATGCGGAGAAGATGACTAAGAGTGGAGCATTACAGAATGATAGACACTGTTAGAATCAGCAGAATGCAGGGAACAAGAGCAGATATCTATCTGTTTAGGATGAACCTGCACACACTACATTTCCCCATGACCTGTTGATGGATGTGTTTGTTTTTTGCATGGGAAATGATTGTATAGTTCACGTGCTACAATTATCAGAACGAGGGAGTAGCAGGTCGAATTGAGTAAGTTGGATCAACATCGTTTGTATAAATATCATTTTACGAAAAGTTAGTAATAATTTCTTAATATTTTTCACACACACAAATCGAGATTCAGTAAGTTTAATCAATACTGTATGAATATCATTATAAGAACAGTTAGTAATGATGATTTCTTCAATATTTTTCCACCCACAGGTCTATATGTATAAATATCATTATAAAAACAGTTAGTAATTATGATTTTTCAATATTTTTTCACCTACAAGTCCATATTCAGTAAGTTTAAGCAATACTGTATAAATATCATTACAAGAGCAGTTAGTAATGAGAATTTTTTCATATTTTTTTCAATACACTCTCTTCTACTTTTATAGGAAACATAATTGGTCGCTTATGAACCAATAAAATAATTAAAAAGCACTTAGAAGGCGGACCTTCGCCAGAGCCGCTATACAACATAAAAATGTGTACTATTACGATTGCGACAATGATGACTCATCATAACCTGTGTACTTGTGTACTCGTCATTCCCCCATTGTCACTGTTGTTAAACTAATGCAGTTTCAAAATACAATCGCCGGTTTATATATGTCCAACTTTCCGAGTAAATGTAAACTTGATAAGAGGTGGCCGTAGAAGTTCAAGAATAATAGGAGAGAACAAGAGTGAATTTATATTTTGTAAATTTGTATCCAAAATGAAAATTTTTGGGTGCATCACGTTATAACTTATTCACAAAAGTGATCACTAACAGACACTTAAAAGCTGGAAAAAAAAACTACGAGAAAAATTTACATAAGCTCTTCTTGTATCTCCAGGGAGATGGTGGGGAGAGCAACCAACTGGACGTCGTCGGGTGACGGCATCGTTCCGCAGCCGCGTTGGAACTATCTCGCGCTGTTATTGCTTCCAACGGCGACGATTCTCAGCAACGGCGTGTTTATCATGGCTGTGCGCCACAGCAGGTGTTTTTCGTCTCCCACGTCCCACTACATGGTGTCGCTGGCCTTTAGTCAAATTCTCATCGCGTTAATAGACGAGATACCGACCATGGTCGTTTACATTCGCGGTAAGTTGGCCTTAAAAAATGCAATCGTTTACATTCATGGTAAGTTGGCCTTAAATAATGCAATCGTTTACATTCGTGGAAAGTTTGCATTAAATAATGCAATCGTTTACATTCGCGGTAAGTTGGCCTTAAATAATGCAACGGAAGAACGTGAAAACTATAATCAGTCACTGCATAATGTATTTAGCGATTATTTCACGTTTGGCCACGATATTCAAAATGGCAGCAATCCAAAAGATAAGTCAATGAAAATCACCAATGACTGCGTTTAATTCTACCAATGCTACTGTATATCGGGATATTAGGAATTCTTAATCCAGGGAGCTGCATAGTTTGCATCACAAGTACTGGAAATAGTGATAGTCTGCTAAAACGATCGCGATAGGTTAGAGGAATCCAATGATTGAATGCCTGCAACTGTTATTATCAGGGGAGGTAATTCTATATCCATAATACATTTTAATGAAATATTTTGGACATTCCATAACTCAAAAAGGTCTGATTAGATCCCAGACCTAGTGTAGTTTTGGACATTCCATAACTGAAAAAGGTTTGATTAGATCCCAAACCTCATGTAGTTTTAGAATATTTATAGTCATGGTGATCAATTTGAGGGTGTAAGATTAAAAACAAAACTAACAAATCTGACAGGATTACAGCTTGATTATATGAGATAATGCGCATATTTTACGCTTTAAAATACTCCATGACTGAAAATGGGTTTGTCAGATCCTAATTTCATGTAGTTTAATACATATAGTTATGTGACCTTTTACTTGAAAACCCTACAAATTAGATAACAAACAACATTTGGAAAACAACTTAATGATATTAGACAATAGAAAATTGCGTCGCAAAAGCAGATAACTATTTTAAAAGACAGCTGCGTAGACGGATTGCATTTTTGCCAATCTATGCAACTTTTCCACTAACTCTTACTTAAGCCACCATTTATTTTCTTATAAGCAAACCGTTTTATTCCACTCCATAGCAAGTCTGGCAAATGATTCCATTTCAAAATAATGCTAACAAACTTAATTAATAATAAATGGCTAAACACTCCCTCAGGCTCAGTTACAAGTACAGCCTCCTCCACTAAAATTCATCTTATGCGTCTAACTCGTGTTAGTTTTACCCTATAACGATTTTAATAAAGAGTCCAGTAAAGGAGAATTGCAAACTAGGATACCGCAAGAAAGTGCATTTATAACCCACGATTTCCGTTGTTTTCCTACCCTTTCCTCGCCTCTCGTCAATTTTTCATCGTGCTTGGCGCACATGCACGATGTTTCGTGTAACAACTTACGAAGATAATTAGATAACTATAATCTAGAAGGAAACACGGGGAGAAGGCGAGGTCGTAACGCCGCTGGTTCGCGTACTCCAGACGTTACGTGGCGCGCGCGCGAGCTTCGATAAATGCGTAATATAACGAGGAGATAGGAGCACCATTAATTCGATCAATTCTTGTCTGGGAGACATTGATCAGTTAAGTCATGTACCCAGTCATATGTACAGTACTGTTGGATGCTCTGGGGATTACGCGTAATCTCGTGGCTGGAATCGCGGTACGTATTATCAAATATTACTCGGGTCAATACGGAGTCACGGCGGTATCAACGTGCGTGGGGGCTCGGTGAACTTGTTACTCCACCGACGTCGTTAACGTAGTGAAGATAATAAAGAGAGAGCCCGGTCACTTAGCGAATTGTTGACCGTTCGCGCACTGCTAGCTATTCGGCCGACTTACTTCGGTGTCCTTCCGCGGGAAGGCAAAACTGAGTAAGTGGCAACAGCTGGGAATATGAACCGACAGAATTTACGGTACGTTAACGCCGTATCTACTATCTCATAGCGTCTAGCTGAAGGCTACGGAAACAGGAATCGGCACCATCTTTTCTAGACTCTCAGTTAGAAGATGTTATTGGCAATACATTCATCGGAAATCGAAGTAATTCGATGGAAGCTTTCTCTTGTTATTGGTAATCGTTATAGGTCAATATTAATGGCTAGAGAGATCTCCGATAAAGCTCGTGTCTAACATAGCGAAACACGTGCGTTTACATTCCGCGATATGTGGTGGATGCCATTTCGTAACGATCCGTCATTCACATACCGCATGTCCGTCGACACTGTCCCACAGACCTTCCACATTAATACAACGGTAGTGTCGCACACGGTGCATAGCAAACTAGTCTCGATCTTCTCTGAATATTACGACAGTTGAAGACATGTCATACGAGACTTCTCATTGGTCAAAGTTGCGACGACAGCTGAAGGAACAGAACACGCTCTTTCCCTCCCGAAATTGCAGATTTTACAGTCCGATAGATGGTTATCCATCCGCGTAAATGCACCCTAAATAGACTAACTCATTTCATTGAACACAAACTTTCGCATACATACACTGCATATCATCTTCTATACAAAAGATGTTACCCTTGATCTATCAAGTTACTACTGAAATGAAATGAAATTTTATTGATTTATAGTGCCCTTTCAGCACATGGCTATCAATTTGTTTGTTTGATTATTGACAAATTGACTATTGTTTAGACTGACAGGGCTGCCAGCCCACATACCTGTAAGTTATACCAAAGACAGTCTTGCGCAAGTTTGTGAACTGTTTAGGGAGACATGAGCTGCTCCACGAAGACCGATCTATTCCGATAGGTACAGACGGACGGCGTGTCTTTATTTCTTAGCTTGATTTATTCGGAAAATTCCTACAGCAAACAGAGGAAATTAATCGCGAATCGATAGGAGGGAATCTTGTCGATTTACATTTCCCGAATATCGCGGAATTATCATTCGTGGTCGGAATGTCGATATAAAACGGGGAAGGCATTCATTAGCCTGTATTAGCCGCACGTTCGGACATTAACTGACCATAGTGCCGCGGCTATTCGCCGCATATTGATAGAAATTACGGCGGACGCTCCTTCGAGGCGTTACCGCGATATTTAACGAGAATTATTCCTATTCGCCGCGTCCTAAAATGTAGCGAGGCGTTCGGGTGCGAAATGGCAATTTAGCGTCCGACGGCGAATGTTGTAGGGCATTATGGGACGCGGCGCGAAGGACAATGCGCGGTGGATGATACGCAAGCGATCGCGCAGGTACCGGACACCCTGAATTATGTGCCATTAGGGTCATCGATGGTCTGGCCGTATATAGCGTCATCGTCGCCGTCGTCGCCGTGTGACTAAAATTAATGTCTCTATAGGTCACTGGATTCTCTAGAATTAGGTCGTGGGATGCGATTAGCGTTACAGATGGATTTGGTGGCATATCCTATCATATAGGTGATCGGGCAAATCATATTTAATTGCCATATAAACGTACGAACCCAATTTTTACTACAATCTTTCGTTGATATTAGACCTGTGGGTTTTGTATATATCAGCTTTCAAGAACACTACGATAGTTCACAATCGACCCCCTTTAAACGGAGATACATGTCTTAAAGACAATAAATAGGATAAATCAAAATATACAGTATGCGCAGAAAAATACCGCAATGGCATGAAAATCAAGCGCATTTGGACTGAGTTGTTTTGAATCTACAGAGTGGGAATCAAATAGTTCCATTCAAATAATTTTGAATTAATGTAGCTAAATATGACTGTGTATGAAGAAATGTAACTAAATGTGACTATGTGACTATATGTAACTAAATGTGACTGAATATCACTATATTAGAATGTGACTAAATGTAACTAAATGTGACTATATGTAACTAAATGTGACTAAATATCACTATATTAGAATGTGACTAAATGTAACTAAATGTGACTCTATGTAACTAAATGTAACTAAATATCACTATATTAGAATGTGACTAAAATAACTAAATGTAACTATGTGACTCTATGTAACTAAATGTGACTAAATATCACTATATTAGAATGTGACTAAATGTAACTAAATGTGACTATGTGACTCTATGTAACTAAATGTGACTAAATATCACTGTATTAGAATGTGACTAAATGTAACTAAATGTGCCTATGTGGCTCTATGTAACTAAATGTAATTGAATATTGCTATATTTGAATGTGACTAAATGTAATTAAATGTGACTCAATGCGTCGAGAACCCATTCATGCCGTGTTGCTAGGATATATTGGAGGAAACTGACCTGTGAGTGGTTATTACGCTGAAGCGAACAGATTACTTTGTGATAGGAAATATGCGTGCTCAGGAAATGTCACTGCGACCTTAAGTAAATTAGCTCATGGCTAGGGCAACGCGGAGAGTTGGCGATATTAAGTTAAGCATAACTAAGTGCAACGATCTCGCTGATGAAGTTATTCATTCAGTGGTACGGGCTAGTGCTCGATGTTGGTTTTTACTCTAAAAGTGTCCGCGCGCCAGACGACGTCGCGCCAGACGCCATTAGTAGTGACTGATAGACGTCGAAAATCGTTTCGGCAAAAAATGCGGATAATATTGTATACAAGGTGATAAGCGTGATAAGCGTGATAAGCGTGATAGAGTGTTAGATTTTGATGAGTCACGTGAATATTAACTACACGCTGGCTCGATGCCAATTGGTGGCGTGCGAAATGATAGAGATCGAGAGAGGGATATATCGGACACGAAGAATGTAATGCGAGTGAAACGTAAAGGTAACGTACAACATTTACAGCTAGCGAGTATCAGCCATCGCTCTCAGATGCGGTTAACAATGTGCGTGTTTTATAGCAGCTACGTTCAGCTGGGACACAATACCTTTGGCACCCGTCAAAGATATAAGGGACTTTTTTACCAATTTACTCCAGCAATGGGAGATAAATGACTTGCTGAGGATCATTGTAGAAAAGTCGACCGGTGGGCGTACTGTATGTAATGTACTATACACAAATGTTACTATACCGAACGAACCAAGTGGGCCAGAAAGATAATAATCACTAAAGAAGTGAGAAAACTATTTCTTGCGGCCATTTAATATAACTCTTGACCTATTTCCCCATTGGTCGAGTGGCAAGACTCGAGAAGAGAAAAGAAAAAGGGGAAAAACAGAGTAATAGTGCAACTTTACTAATGGTAGTAAAATCACTTCCATTATTGCCCTATTTAACCATCATGAAATTTACCATAACTGACTTCATTACAATGGTTCCGCTATATTCAAGCATCAAGCCAAGCACAAGGAAACGGTTAGCAGTTAGTTAATGGTTAAAGCACTAGACTCGTAACCGAAAGGTCGCGGGTTCTAAACTACACCGGTCGACCTTTTTCTGCGATAATCCTTAGCAAGTCATGTATCCCCGATTGCCAGAGTAAACCCATGTCTAAAATGGGTAGATGGACGATATCACCTTTAATTGGGGATACGCGAGTGTCGAAGGTATTGTATCTGCATTGAATAGCTGTCATAAACATTCATTGTAAACCGCATCCGAGGGCATTTTTATCGGCTGATACTTGCGGTCTACAAATGCTGTACTTGACAAAATATCTTCCTCATTTTATAGAGCGCAACGTACGTGATAGAATCCTTAACAAGCCCAAACGGGCGAGCATTGGCATCAAAAAGCACGCTTCCACACATCGCCGCCACCGGTGCCGATTTGATTGACATCTCATCTGAACAAATGCTATATGCAGCTTGGGGCATAGTCTGAAAATACGCTAAGCCGAATATGAATTGCGTAATTTCGGTCAGACATATTAGAGCCTATGAATAATTCCATTCCGTTCGGTTGTCGTCTGGTGAGAATTAGCACTAAATCCCGTACGCTACAGAAAATTTTCTCGTTAAAATTTTCTCGTTAGGAACAATAACAAAGATTTTTATTGATGTGGTTTACTGTAAAATGTCATAAAAGTACAATTAGGCAAGATTGCCAGTGCTTCAATTATCATTAAAACCTTGCCTTCCTCTTTTTTCCTTTTCTCAGTGTATTCATTCAAATTATTCTTTCTAATTCTGTATTATTTTTAACCATTATATTTCTAAAATGTCCACGTTTGGCAACAAATTGTGTCGCACCGATATCCAATATTTCTATCATTTCTTTCCATTGTATTATTTTAACGTTGCTCTTCATGACATCTACACTATACATGTGTCTACCTAGAGATAAGTTAGGGTTATAAAAAATTAATGATTACATTACAGGCTGTTCAATTTTTTACTAAGTTGATTGAAATGAAATTGAATTTTTTTATTTTATAGTGCCTTTTAATACATTGCTATCAAAGAAACTTCACAAATTTGCTACACCTATGGCTAACTAAAACTACAGATTAAAAATCAGATAAGGTACAAATTATGAAAAAAAATATATGGAACATATACAGTATTATTACAGATGGGGGACATATCACCATACACAGTGTCAAATAGCATAATCACAATGTAAAACATCAAATATCACAGAGGAGATGTATATGATAAGAGGTGTATAAAGTAGGGTTCATTCGACAGTAAGGCTAATAATTATACTTGAATCGAAAAAATTTCATTGCAATTCATGTGAAGGGGGAGGTCGCAGTTTGACTAGAAATGGCGACCAGAAATGGCACATGCTTCATTGATGCATTTCTGGTTATGAGCATAACATCAAAAGGAATATTCCAATAACAGGTATAAATTCAGTGATGACAGAAGCAACAAGATGTGATGACCTCACGAGGATATATGTTCAAGTTTTTACCTGAAGGGAGAAAAATTAGGTGTCACACTAATAACTTTAGCCGGATTATTTCGAATGATGGCACGAATCTAATATGATTACTAACGTAATAAATGTGATCAGTGAAGCTCAGGGCGGTATGTAACAAATTTTATTAATGACGCTGATAAACGCAGTTTTGCAGTTTCGCAGCGTCTGGATGAAGGAAAATGATTTTTAGATAGAAACCGCAACGGATAACTACTAGCTCTGAAAAATCTCGAAACAAAAGTAAATAGTGAAGACGAGGCATCTCGCGTGTCGTACGCAAGTTGCAAGCCATGGCTCAGACGCGTGTAAGTGATACTTAAAGCCCTACAAAAGCCCTACATGAACCGACCAGATAGCAGTTGTGTCTTTAATGAATAACAAACTGACTGGGATTGAGAAGCCAATGCAGTCTCGAATACAACACGAACCGCAAATTGACCCGGCATAGTGACATTATACAGAACAACCCCCTCCAGAACTCCCAGTTGGGTATTCGGATTCTGTTAATTCGAAAACTGAAACACGAGTAGTTGGTACAGCAGTTGGTTTGTTGAGTCACGAATTTATGATTACTATGATTAACTCGAAACACAAGGAACACGGTACTTAGGTAGTTTCGTCATCGCTAGCTAGTGAGAAATAGGTCGATGGACTAAGGAATCCGTCCGCGGACAATACTTGGCCGCGTGCAAGAGTTGCTGGGACGACGTGTGTAATTGTTTGGATTACGTAATTTTTACTTTCTGTATATATAGCGTTTACGTTGTTTTTGTTCCTTTCGTTGACTGCTTCTGGACAGGTAACTCGGTGTGAATTAAACAACGTCCATGACATTGTTAACACAACCTGTCATATAGATATCGCATGTACGCTGATGCTGTTGGACAGGCCGCAGATGTGAAGTAACGATTTTGAATCATTTAAGAAGTACGGCGCACAGCAAGAGAAATTATTTAAGGACAACGCATACTAGCATTCTCATTGACAAAGTTATGATGGGTATGAATGACTGAAAGCGTTTTATCCCTGGGAAATGACTGGAATCGCAGATTATTGTTGTCGAAACGACGGTCCAAGAAATGGTCGTATCGATAAGTCCATGTGAAATTGAAGCGATATCGCATGAAGTATAGTACTGTAGAATGACATACTGTACATAGTTATCTTTTCGTCTATCCCGGGTATTGCTGGATTAATCAGTCGCAGTAAAAAGGGACATAATCGCAGTATATCCGGACGGGCGTCCATCTCGAGAGTCGCATAAACTGAGTAATCTGGTACAGAGTACCACCTGACACGCTTACTTTAGACGGATCGTACATCCCAAATAATCCCTCCTCGAATGTCTCCGTTCTCACCAATGTACCCGCAGTCTCAAGGGAAATAACTACAGTAGCACGTACTTTCGACGGATTAGAATCAAATAGATCGGCAAGATCATTTCCATTATAGTCAGTGCGAAACACCTCGTCTATTATGGGAATAAAATGAACAATAATACATGCGCGCATAGACGGGCATACGGACGGACGGACGTACACACAACATACAGCCGACTATCTATCTCCAAAATGGGTAGAAACAATTTGATATTAAGTGGTATTTATCGTTGCAAGTGTCGTACGTGAGATGAGAAGTACCGATAGACCTTCACGGGTCATCAACTTGTAGGAACTCGCATTGCATGAGATTTACAAATCATTAACGTTACGGTCTATAATCAGACGCACGGTATATAAATTTACTTTGTACCTTTGCTACGAAAAGAAAAGATATCACTTCAACGACTGGTGAAATCGTGTGGATCAGGGGATGAGAGACCAAAGGGTCGGAAAGGCTTGACACTACATTTTCATGATGGATTGATTGTGGAGAATCACAAAACGACAGACTCCACGCTGTGAATAGATGACGTGACATATTTTACTTCACTCGCTTCCCGTTCTTTTCCTGTGCTCGCGAGAGATTTCAGTTCGGAATTCATCGCGTACTCTAGAGGTATCCGCCGCAAAAAGCTCGAACAAGCTAATGACTGTAATTACGCGAGTTTGCGCCAGACAAAGGAATAATCCTATTAGGCGATTTCATTCGAGGAGCAGGGTGCTGTTAATGGATACCCTGATGTACGGTATTGTTACCGTGTCCGTCAACCCGTTACGCGATATACGCAAGATTTGTCACCCACGGAATCACGTGAAATTCGCCATCGATTCACACCCACGTTTCGCGAGCGAACTGATCGCATTTATGTATCAGCGCCATAGTGTAACATTTATATATTGGACTTCAATACCGGAAAAGGTGCATATATAATGGAATAGTACTCATTTTGAGTCCAATTCCGAATACTTATTTAGTAATTTTTTAATAATATAAAGTGTCTTAGCCTATGAATTATTCATATAGAGCGCTTTAAAACATTAAAATCTCATTTCATTTCTATCCCCACACATTTTATGTCCCATCACTTATTCACCCATTTTGCCACGATGAAATTTTATTATCCTGGTTCGGGCGCTACTAGTGTTGAGTCAACCGGAACCACAGTAGTACATGTCACTAACAGCCTCTACCAACTGCGCCACTGGTGCCGACACAAACTACCTTACCCGAGGATACAACCGCAATAACGCGATTGGTAATAGCCCCGGGATTGAACCGCCGCCTTGTGGTTGATAGGCAACTGCCGATCGATCGAACCCATTCCCCATCGGAACCGCTTCAGTCACTTCCTGTGGTTATATATGTAGTGATAAAAATCAATCCAGCGTCGCATCAATGAACATCGTCCATGAGATCAACGGTCGTTCAACGGTCGTTTAACGGTCGTTACGAACACCCAACGATCAAACAATGGCGACATATATCAAACAATGGCGACATATATCAAACAATGGCGACATATATCAAACAATGGCGACATATATCAAACAATGGCGACA
>WURV02171203.1:0-13491 GCA_011762755.2 Epimenia babai | reverse complement strand
TATATGTATGTTAAGTGACCGTCAGAAGCCGTTAATTGGGTCCGATAGAAGAAAGGTTGAGGAGTGTCAGGCAAGAGTCAGTAATATTTTCAATGATAATATACAAGCGGATATGAAGTATAAATAACAACTCTCTATGTCGTCTGCCCGCAATTACCCCTCATTGAAATCTGTGAAAATCTGCAAAAATGACTCGAGGCGCGATGAATATGTAGATGTTGGACTCAACAATTTTTTCCCACTGGAAAAATTTTAGAGATGATAGCTATAAAATGTGACGGAATATATTTATGGTTAGAGAGTGCGAATGAAAAAATGGTGCGGGTTTTGAACTGAAGCGAAATTAAAAAATATAAGCGAAAAAATAATTATATAGACGGTTTCATCCCTGAAGCCATTGCATTAAGTGATTATAGCACATGGCACATGTGCACATGGCTGATCAATATTTGTTAAAGTACAACATTTATAGACCGCGAGTACATCGGCCAATTGAGGCTGCCAGATGCGGTTTCAAATTAATTTTGATGGCAGCTTTTTAACGCAGGTATAATACGTTCAATGCTCGCGTATCGCATATGGAGGATATCAAACATCTATCCATTTCAGAGACCAGTTTACCTCCCGCAATCGGGGATAAATGACTTGCTGAGGGAAACCACCGAGAAACTGACTGGATCGCAAGTTTTGGACCCGCAATATTATATACAGTTACCATTCGACTATATTCTTCCCCATTAGCATTTTCATTAGAATAAAAGGCATGAAGAAATGATAAACCAATGACTAGGAACAAAGTATTAAAGGTGGGAGCCAATGTGGTCCTCTGAATAGTTGGAAAGAAATGCACAGAAAACACCTATACCTCTGCTGAGGTATAGGTCCATCAGAGGTATAGGTTTTTTCTGTGCATTTCTTTCCAACTAGGAACAAAGCGTAGATATATATCTATGAAATTTTTGAAAATTGTTACAATTATGATTATAATACGTTATATATAACGACAAATGTGCTGGGGTTTAACTCTTTGTCTGGGCCATCATCCAAGTTACGGCCCTTTACCAAGTTAGCCTTGACTGTAGTTATAATGATGACGTCGAATGATGTGAACCTCATCTTATTATAACGGTATTGCAAATCACGGCATCTATAGATGTGGCAGCTAGTTCCGAATACCGCGAGACAGATGACTGATACAGACGCCTGATGTCGCAGACTCCACTAAATCGGTGATCTTATAGTATAATAACAAGATCACGCATAGATGGAACAACTTCTAGCGCATCCTTCTGACAAAATGATAAAATTGTACATAATAATCTGTATTAAAAATTGTTATATTCTACGTATTTCTTTCATCCTGTTATATCCTGTGTCTCCCTGCCTACACTGTGGACGCGTTTAATCATCTGTGCATTTTGTTGGATACATAACTTTTTATGAGATGCGTCATCGGCGTTTAAAACGCAGACACCGCTAAGGCAAGAAGCATGGTGCATCATCAACCTGTCGAAGGCTACCCAGACCAAAAGGGCAGAAGGAATCTGAGGTGTTTTTGCCAGAATAACGCCGCTTGTTATATTCAATCACTACCTTAATGAGACTGGTAGGATTATAGAAGGATAATAATAAAGTAACTCGTATTAGTGATACTGCTGGCATTTCTTGTGGAGAGAATAACCCTAATTAGTGAACAAAAGCGGATTAATGATCATCATGAAATTTCCTCAAAAGGTTGCGTGTTGGGTTAGTTGGCCAACAATAACGTTTAAGCGAACCATACGGCACAAATTGCATTAAAAGGAAGTCATACATCAGTCGCGAGTGTAGCAACAAAAACCCCACGAACGGCATCAAGGTAATTAACTCCGCTGAAAGCCAGTCACAACGCGATTAGTCGTGTCGTCATGGCGACCGCGTATGCCGGTATCCTGTACCATGACAACACTCGAGGGATATTACTCGCCGGTTGCGTCTCGTTTTTTTACGCACGTAATGAAGACAAAATGGCGGCAAATAATAGGTAATCTGATGGGGGATGTGTAGCCGTATGATTATTTTATCCCGTGGGTACATTGGACGAGGAAAATAAACAGGTCTTTTTATAGAAAATAAAGCACAATCGAGACGTAACATCCGTTATTTTTTTCTCTAATCCATTAAGAAAAATTCTACAGAATAATGTTATTTTGTATGATGTTACGTCGCGATATTGAAAATTGACAGATATTCGCCGATATTATGATCGTAGATTTCCCTTAGTGAAATAGCACAGGAAGATGACTTATAGTTGGATATGTCCCCACACACAGACAAAAATAAAACAAAAAGTACTACGTACAGTACAGCCATTTTGATGCCTCAACATCTTGAGAGAATTTTCAGAAGATAATTATCAAATTATAACGAGTGATCAAAACAATAATAGCCGGGATATCCTTACTGTGAATAACGTTCAAACAGTGTGAATAAATCAAATAGATGAATGAATTAGTTGATCGATATTTTTTTATCCCTAACTTTTATCCAACAAAATACATAGATAATTAAATAGGGACGATATATAGGCAAAACTTGACAGAAAAAAGCCTCGCAGAAATATGTACAATGTAAGAATTTGATTTATAGTTCTTACAATGGATAAGTTTCAATAACAAAAATTCCAAGGTCGTAAAATGGATTATACATGGAATATACAGTGCAATAAACAGGCTATAAAATAATTCTACTGAGCTATCCTGTTAATATATAGTTGGATGAAAACTGCCTTATTTATTTATGACCATTATTTTTCAGCTTGAAGAATTTTAGTATTTATCATTATTTATTGTTGTATTTTGTTAATGCCACTATTCACCATTCACCGATACAGATCGCGTGTCAGACCGTGGTGACACCATCTCCTTTTACAGGCCACATAGAGCTAAACTTAAATTCGGAGAGCCACGACTTGTACCCATAAACAGCCGTTAAACACGTCGCATCTACATATATAATACATTCTTGAATGAATAGCGAGATTGGCTCGGGAGTCCATCGTGGCAGACTTGGCGACGATCGGGTATCGAAATTATCGAAATTATCGACGAAACTTCCACCGTGAGACTCATTAGCGCGAGAGTGACATTATTACTTTTGTTACGAGACAGTTACACACGAATTGAATGTTCGCGATCGTTTCTCGATGAAAGTACTTTTCCTGCTTTATTCGATGCGTCGTTCGTCGTGCCATTCGTCATTGTCGTCACGGCCATACAGCGAGTAATTTAATGCCATTTAACGGCGGTTTGCGTTCATATTTTATGCACGACGCGTGAGAACGCGCGCTGCGGCGGGCTATTAGCCTCGTCACAATACGCGCGACACGCGTGACGTTGCCGGCGTGAGGTATGGCGTTAGCAATCACCGGTGCCATTAACGGATGGCGTCGCGCCGTCTCGTTACTTACGCCGAACACCCGCGAGACGACGCGGGGCGAGACGATGCGGGGCGATACGACGCGGTGCCTACATTGAGCATTGCGGCATACGGGGGAGTGTTGTCCCGTCGAAATCGGGTTTATGTCTGCCATAATGAACGGATGTGGATCCATAAGTCATTGAGTCGTTAGGCTATAAACTTACAGGATACCCCGTCGTATTTTGTACAACCTCGAATGGTTTATATAGTTTTTGAAGAAAGGTCCCCACCGAAACGTCAGTAGCTATTTTATGTCTGTGAGAAAGCGTCGGGAGAGTGGCACAGGAAGGACCCTCATTTCCAGTTATAAGGGACATAATCAGTATCAACCTCGGACCCTTTTGAATAGCGTAGAAGATGAAAAGCTTTGTGGCAGTTGTTTACCACCATCGACCAATTAGTAAAAAGTTACGTCAGCTGGTCTGCTAATGGAGGAAATAATCCATAGGGCAATGAGTGTGTATAACTGAAAGGGGCTGTGGTCGGCATAACATAAGGATTAGGGATGATTAAAAGGGTGGGGTAAACACCTTGGTGAAAACCGCTGAGTATGTAACATGATGTAACACCACCTGTTACAGTCCACCATTGAGACTACATGTACACACCACCATGTAACACCACCCGTTACAGTCCACCATTGAGACTACATGTACACACCACCATGTAACACCCACCCGTTACAGTCCACCATGGAGACTACATGTACACACCACCATGTAACATCACCTGTACAATCCACCAACTAAACTACATGTACACACCACCATGTAACACCCACCCGTTACAGTCCACCATGGAGACTACATGTACACACCATCATGTAACATCACCTGTACAATGCACCAACTAAACTACATGTACATACTACCATGTAGCATCGCATGTACACGCCACCATGTACAACTGTATACACCATGTGCTCACTCGACTTCGAATACACCACAGGTATGTAATCGCTGATGTTTCCTCGCTTCACAAAAGGTATCTAAAGATAACACCGGACACGTCCTTACATATTATAACAAGGCGTACATCAAATTCGTGCATCAATTCGTTTCAGGGCTCGCCAGTAGCAGCGGGTGTTTCTACCTGATGACTCTCGACCTTTTTTCCGTGACGATATCAGCGATGCACTTTCTCGCGATCGTCTGGCACCGTTTGGCTGAAACGAAATATTTCCAATTCCTCGCTCGATGTCACCTGAAGCTTCCCGCGTTCGTGTGCCCGTGGTCTCTGACGATCCTCGTGACGATAGCGGCGATCACGGATTTCAGCATCGTCCACGGCGCCCTGCGGAATACCGACGGAAACCCCGTCTGCGCGCTCAACGTTGAGGAATGCTGGATCTGGATCGTACCGTTGTGTCTCCATGTAATCGTCATAGCGACGACCTTGGGGCTTTGTATAAACAGCCGACGCGCAAAGAACAACGCTAACGGGATCAGCATCGTGAACCGCTGCAGCGGTGACTGGACGAAAAGCATGGCGCTCGTTTTTATCGACCCGAACGACTTGCTGTACGCCGAAGAGGGAGACAACTACGTCGTGGCGGACGGCGAGATCGATCCGGCTGGAAACCATATAGAATACACCGGACTGACCGTGAGCAATAGCAATGCGGATATATGCGACGCCATATTGGAACGCGACTCGTCGCCTTCGTGTCCAGCGCCGAGGGAGACCACGGCGGGACACGACGGAAAGACGTTCCAGACGACGATAGAGGAGGAGATTTTAGAACCGGACACGAACGCGCTGTTGCTTAACGATGCCGTGTTACCGAGTCAGCTGACGCACCATCGTCCTCCGCCGTCGCACGCCAGTTTAGGTCATGTGATACGATCGACGTGCGTCGCGGAAGTCGTGACGTTGATCGAGGCGTTGTACGTGTTCCCGCAACTTCCTTACGTCATCGTTAACACGATATTCTGCGCGGTCGGCGCGGTGCTAGTCGATACGCTCGTGATGCGGTCGTTCAAGTGGCTGGCGATGCTCCCCGGACTGGTCGTGCCGGTCGTACACATGTGCATGATGCCGTCGATGTACAAGAACCTGATCGCCGACAAGGCGCGTCGCGTCGCCTTGACGATCGGACAGTTCAACCGATACCACCGTACGTGAAACATTCCTCGAAGACGTCGCGTAAAACCGCGCGCGACGACGACGACCAACATTCGCTAGTCATTTTTGAAAACTCAATGAATGTAATCGATTACGAATGGTGATATAGTTTAAATTTAAATCGCGAATTTCGTAGTATATACAGTGAGTGCAAATTTTGTACACACATATACATTGTAATTCTGTGTAAATTATATAATAACTAAAACCATTATGTTTCAAAATCGTTGTAAAAAAGTTCCAACGAGGGTAAAATGCACGTTGAAAAGACAGATTTGAAAATGATGCAATTGAACTTGCGGAAAATATCCAAAAACAGGTGTAACTATTAATGACATAGCAAACAGAGTTTCTGTAAAATGACAGTAGCTATTTAATTTCTAAAAAATGAATTCATAACTTTTGTTGTATATACATTTGTAACTTTTTGTATCTAACAATGAAACCCGGTTAATACTCTTAACCCTTAGCATGCCGCTGGCACAGAATTGTATTGCTATAGCCATGTGATATAGAGATGTCAGTGTGGTAAGGGTTAAATGTGTAGATAAAATGGCTAACTCTTTTGGACCATGGCACTACGGCTTCATAAACGTTCGAGATATTCTGTTGTAAAACATGGCGTTAGAGAGTGCAAGTGTGGTACGTTGATTATGAAAACGGGAATTAAAATCTGCAACCAGCGACGTGAGTCACAGTTAGAACTCCTTGCGAACATTTTGACATATAATAGTCATATGAAAGTCATGTGTAAAATATACAAGAATACAATGTATATGTGTATACTCGGCCTGTATATTACGTCGACACAGAGTTCGATCGCCGTTAAAGTTCCCTCTATAATTCTGTAAAGCTGGCATTGATCAGAATGTCAGTCGGTCTCAAGTTTCCAAACTGTGTTTCTAAGCTGTAAACGGCTTCTCAATTTTTCGTACTTTGCTACTGATTACAACAGCTACAGTAGCACTACCATATCTGAAACTTTTTATTTAACTACGTGTATAAATCTTAGATCAATAACAGTGGATTGAGTCCCCTCCCCTCCCTCGTGTACATCTGCGTAACACGGGCGTGCGAAAACTTATTTAGTCAAGGGAAGTAACAATGTTTGAGTTAAGGGCTGCACTAAAAAAATCAAAAAATGCCCTAGGATTTCTAATGATATGAAGAAAATAATAGGGGCCTTCTTATACCAGATTACTCAAATTTCTATGTAGATGGGAGGTGTCGTTTCACCAATAGTACATATTAACCATTATTCTCTAATACCATCGGGAATCCAATTTCATAGCAATCAGAAATATCGAGAATATTTTGTAGGCATTTTCAATATTTTTATCGATTGATGTAGAACGATAAAGATATCGACATAACCGTCGCCAAAAAAGCAAATATTGCCCATTGCTACGAAACGCTATTAGCATTCTGAGGGTATTGAAAAATAATAATACAAAAGTATCCCATTAGAGATGACCCTAACTTTCCTCAATATGAGACATGTTGACAATCTAACTAGACTGGCGGAAAATCCAAAATCGCAGATGGACATACTCCATAAGGATAGTGAGTCAGTGACGGATCCCGGGATCGAAGGATAGTGAGTCAGTGACGGATCCCGGGATCGAAGGATAGTGAGTCAGTGACGGATCCCGGGATCGAAGGATAGCGAGTCAGTGACATATCCCGGGATCGAAGGATAGCGAGTCAGTGACGGATCCCGGGGTCGAAGGATAGTGAGTCAGTGACGGATCCCGGGACCAAAAGATAGTGAGTCAGTGATGGATCCCGGGACCAAAAGATAGTGAGTCAGTGACGGATCCCGGGATCAAAGGATAGCGAGTCAGTGACGGATTACAGGATCGAAGGATAGTGAGTCAGTGACGGATTACGGGATCGAAGACTTAACAAATTCAGTTTAATTTTCACAAATCTATGACAAAATGGCACCGAGTATGAAAAGATACGAGAAATTCTATGTTTGCGGACATTTTGCACCGACCAATCCGACGTAACCGAGTACTCAACGAGAATTTTTCTACATCCACAAGATATTTCCCCGTTATATTTGCATCGACAATACCAGAAGAGATTACAATGATATACTCTATAATTATAATAAATATAATAATAATTATTATAGGCAGTGTGTTTATAGTGTCATGCCATGCAGATGTCAGCAACACTTAGCAATAGTTTTGGTCTACAGATAATCCCAAATAGCACATTATCTCCCTTATCACTTGAATTCGCGTTCTGCAGTAATCTCCCATCTTTACCTCGCCGCCATTATCAACCTCTACAATGCATCAGCCAATCCTTACGGTGCATAAACGAGAATTAAATTGAATTGTGTATAATTCCTCACTCACATCCAGATATTTCATCCATGACATCAAACTACATATAGATCGGTAAATAAATAAGACCCTACAGGTAGCCATTGCTACACTGGTCTACACTATGTATGGTATCATTTCATATAAAATTAGTTGTTTATAGCGCCTTCTCACTAGACGATTTATTAGCCATCTCATAGTATCAAACAGTCGGCCCCAAATTCTCGCAACGTCGGCCCCAAATTCTCGCAACGTCGGCCCCCAAATTCTCGCAACGTCGGCCCCAAAATTGCGAGTGTGAAAGATCGAGAATGTTCGAAACTCGCAACTTGTTGCGAAAACTTGTTTGAAGCTTCAGGCAACGATGAAGTCGGGATATTTTAATTCGATTTTCATTGGCTGAAGTTCGATTCTCGAATTTCTCGATCACCACAGCTCGCAGGCTACAGACCGTCTGGTGACTGCCGAGTATTACGTGATTTCAGCGATTATTCGAAACGTTGTTTGACAGAGTGAAGGCACAACGTCAAACTGTGTTTCAACAAGTTGGCCAACATCTTGTTCAACAAGTCGCGCAGTGCGGAGGGCTATTAAAAGAGGGTCAAATGGGGACTACTTCCCTAGCCATAGTATGCCAAAGCATATCACGACTCCAGAATCACGCCACGCTTCACTGTCACATTGGTCGACTACTCCACAACATATTATTTCTTGTGTATAAATTAATTCTGCTGAATGTACCAAACTTTGATAATCATTGCTCATTACAAGCATAAAATACGAACAAATGACACAGTGAATGACGCCTCATTCATTCATTTATACTTTCATTCGCTTATTCATTCGTTAATTCATTCATTTCTTTAATACGAAGCGAAGGTAACATCTTACTGAGTAAGGTTATGATTAACACAAGCTTTCGTACAGAAATATACTTCATTAGGTGCATATTTTGAATACCTGTATACGAAAGCTTGTGTTAACCATAACCTTAGTTAGTCAATAAGGCGTTACCTTCGCTTTTTTCGTATTATGCGATATGGCTAACACGGCTACTAGCATCTCATTGCTTTACTCATTTATTCATTCGTTAATTCATTGATTTAATTGTTTACTGACGTTAATTCATTCATTCATTTACTCAGTCATTCATTTATTCACACGTTAATTCATTCATTCATTCATTTACTCATTCATTCGTATATTAATTCGTTCATTCCCGCCTAAATCACACCTGCACAACTGCACATGGCTATTAAGGTTATTATTCGTACGATATTATCCTATATCTCACAACAACCCAAGATCCTTTCCCATGATATTATTTTAGGCACCAATTTCGTTGTGATAAGATTTACGGGCGCATTTTTTTACCATGTATTATCCGCCGTTGTAAATTATACCGTAATGTACTTTACACTAGAATGGTTGTATTTATCATTATATATCGCATAATAGAGTCATGTTATGCTGAATAATTGTAATAATAAAGTCCAATAATTACTGAGGTATCTTGCCTGACTGATTTGTTCATTTGAAGTTCTGTTTTACGCGTGTTCCATTTTAATCACAACATATTTGGAGCAATTTTGAGCGCTTACTCAGTTTAGCTTCATTTATCCAAGGTCTAATGCTGCAAGGGACGAAACGTTACGGTATTCATGCCGAGAGCTAACGTACAGAGTTTTATGACGTCAACCGAGGTTATTTGTTGTCGGGATCGGTCCGTCCATCCAACAGTTCAACCACATCAGTCTTTCTGTCAGTGACAAAATGTAATCATGGAAATTTCCGGAAGGGGTAGAAATGAACCAATGAAGAATGCGTGATAAGCACTTGGTGGTGACCCGACTCAGAATCGCCATAGAGATTCAGGAATTGGCTTCAAGTCGTAATTATAGCTTCATTTCCGACACAATAGAGTTAATGGAAAACCCTTGTTGACTAACTATATAAAGATTAACACAAGCTTTTGTATATCAAGTATACTTCAGGTGCAATGATTCGGGATTGCACTTGATGAAGTATACTTGATATACGAAAGCTTGTGTTAATACTTATATAGTTAGTCAACAAGGTGTTACCTTTGTATTTTCGTATTTACGACATGACTAACGCGGCAACCCACACCTCTATGTTAGATAATTGATGAAAGCAAAAGATTGCCACATTTTTGAGTTTTTCTTGCGTTAGTTTATCATTCTATATCTTGCACATCCCGAAAACGCGAAAAGGTATTGGCTGAAAGATTTCTGAAGTGTGGTATTGCTTCTAACGTTTTTCCGCGTAACCTATCCAGTATGAGCCTATCAACGAACACCCAGAACTCGTGCACCACATGGCCATACTACGCTGTCCTGTTCCCAAAGGCCAGACGATGCGTTACTACTCGGGAAGACGGTCGGAATACAGACCGATCTCAGCTCACGAAGCGAACCAAGACATCTGTTTCGATCCGTTAGCTGGATTTGGAGATGGTGGAGGGGTATGCTGTAGGATTATTTGAACAATAAAGGGAAACTACCTTGTCGCTCAGGTGATGAGAAATATAAGTATAAAAATACCTGACATTTGTCTTATATCGTTCTTGATATAAATGCACAAAAATGTGGAAGGGAAATGATCCTTCGGTGCTGTCATACATCATTTTATTAATCAATATTGCGTCATACTATAAGACCGTATAAAATAACAACAGTCAAACGATGTATATATTACAGTTCTCGGTACGTGCCGATGAACATCCGAAGTAGCTCTGATCATAAAATCCTTGACGGTATCGCGTGAAATTCATGATGGAGTCGGCTGGCGAGCTTTGTTAAGTCGTGTATTGCAGCGGTTTTTATAGCTATAATCGTTTATCGTAGACTGACAGTATCTATGTTCGTTTACATCCAGACAGCGATTTTTCCCAACGAGACTGGCATACCGATCGGAAGTTCAAATTCCTCGACCTACCTCTTGTTAGTGGTACACTACCACAATCCAAAACACGTTTCTGGTGGGTAACGTCGTTCGTATTAATACGTTGTAATTAATTTTTTTGCTCGTATTTTTTTCTTTCTGAACTAATTTGATTAATTAGTGTTTAGAAAAACAACATAAAATTACGGACATGTACTCCATAGACCACGATAAAGTTATTAAACCCTCATTAATCAGCAAAAGAAACTTGGCAACTCACTGTTCAAATATAAAACTAAAATATAAAGCTAATCGATAAAAGCGTAAATCTGTATTTCCTCATCATCGACCCAGTATTTAGCATTGCAGACAAGTCATTAATAAAGCTTGTTCCGTGTAAAAACGTTTAAAAAGGTTTGGTCGACCGGTCCGGCCTACGTCTTATTGTGACTCCAACACCCCGTTTCTATGACGCTGCGTTTTTGGAAATGCTGTCACCAAGCAGCCACAAGCTAGCGGTTCCGCCGGGTCAAACAGACTTTCCGCTTACCGTCATGTGCCCGGCTGAGTGTACTCGAACGGTATGGCAGAGCTGTTATTTCATAACATGAAAAATACCTCCAAAATTATTTACAACAATGGGGATCGTCATCAGCCAACGACTGTAGACGATTAATAAGTTTTCCGTAATGTACATGATGGACCGGCATGACCGGCAGAGTGTAGCTCAAAATGGTAATTTCGGCAGATGCAACACACACACATATATTATATAATTTTCATATTGGGGTTGGAAACGACGTTGAGGCAAAAAAGTTTGAGGATGTCTATCAATCATTTGACTTACTCCAACTCGTCGACAAACCTACACACTGCCACGGAAACAAACTCGATCTTATTTAATCCCGGACTTGTGATAATATTTGTGATAACATTACTGTAATTAATTTCACTGTATCTGATCACTATGAAATTCACTTTGACATTAAATTATGTCTGATTCCAAATCCACCTACAACTGTAACTAGGAAGACAAAATGCATAGATTTTGAGTCCTTTAAATGTGATATATCGCATTCCTCACAGCTGTTCAACAATCATGAAAGTGTTGATCTCCTCATTGAAAACTATAATAGTGAATTAAAAAGTTTTTTAGATAAGCAAGAATCTGAAACCACGAAATTATTGATTCCCAGAAAATACTAGCCATGGTTTAATAATGAAATTTCTTCGTTAAAACGTAAATTTCGTAAGGCAGAGAGGGATTTTAGACGACTTAAAACACTGGAATCCCTTACACAGTATCTTACTGCTCGGAAAACATGAAATTCTTCTATATTGAGGACGAAAACCGACTTCTACACGCAGACTATACTAGAGCAAAAGGACAATCCTAAAAAATTATTCAAAACCTTTCAGCTATGGACTAGTGGGCATAGACTAGAACTCTTACCAGAACACTCTTCTGCACTACAATTAGCATCAGATCTCAACCACTTTTTCGTAAACAAAATAACAAACATACAAGAGAACTTGCCACGAGTTGATATTTCACCACTACAATATGATAATCCCATTACAATGTCTACTTTTGAGTCATTCAATCCCGTCACAACTAGTCAAGTAGCCGAACTATTAAAATACTCATCCAATTCATTTTCTTCATTAGATCCACTCCCTACATGGCTTCTCAAACAATGTCAACATCTACTTCTGCCTGTCATTACTAACATAATTAATTCAGCATTTGAGTCGGGGACATTTTCCAATCCCCACAAACAGTCGTTTGTAACTGCTCTGATCAAAAAACCTGGCTTGGATCAAAATGACTTTCGGAACTATCGCCCGGTCACTAAATTAACCTTTCTTTCCAAACTAGAAGAACGAGCAGTCTCTTCTCAAATCTTAGAGTATCTCAAAGAAAACCAACTTCACGATCCCCTTCAATCTGCGTATCGTAAGGGTCATAGCACAGAAACAGCCTTACTTAAAATACAAAATGATATTCGTGTAAACTGTGATAAGGGTGCCATATCCTTACTTATTCTTCCTGACCTCTCTGCCGCCTTTGATACCGTTGATCACTCAATTTTTCTAAATGGACTTCAGAATCGTTTTGGTAGAGCTGAAAAGGTTTTGGATTGAATCTTATCTCCGCGGTCGATATCAACGCGTAAAAGTTGGCAAAGATATATCAACTCCTATTTTGCTTCGCCAGGGAGTTCCTCAAGGCTCTGTACTTGGACCTCTATTGTTTATGCTGTATATTCAACCTATTACTGATATTATTTCTAAATACAATCTATGTTATCACTAATATGCTGATGACACTCGGCTTTATATATCTGTGCGATTTAAAAATTTCAATACTGTTCTAGACACTGTAGCGACGTGTATATCAGAAATTCATAAATGGATGCCATCAAATAATCTTAAATTGATCAAAAGCAAAACTGAATTTCTACTTTTGGGTACAAATCAGCAAATTAATAAAAGTGATATCATTTCCTTGTCTGTTGTAAATGACACCATCACGCCCAAAACAAAAGTCAAGAACCTAGGAGTAATTTTTGACCGTAACTTGTCTATGAAAAGTCATGTTAACTCTGTCACCAAATCTGCATATTTCTACATTAGAACTATATCTAAAGTGCGTAAATATCTCGAT
>WURV02171192.1:0-14294 GCA_011762755.2 Epimenia babai | reverse complement strand
ATATATTTCACACGTAGGTATACCGACATAAGACACTCGTACATTCACACCTCTGTCCCTCATGCATTTATGATAGTCACTGTAGAAAATTGTTATGAAATAATACTACAGATAGTGACGGTTTTTGGCTACTGTGATTAACTCTGATTGTTTAACGAAGCGTGCACAAAATGATTTTTAATTCAAGACGAAGTACAGTTATAACAGCCCGTTTACACGCAGGTGAACCGAACGGAGGGACAGAACAGAACTGCTTGGAGTTGTTTCCCATCGACCGGAACTGGACTGCTTTCATGAGGAAATGGCTGGTCCCTGCGCGGAGATGGTACGACAAGCCTTGTGACTATCAATATTCGGCATATACTGCAGGTTTCGTGTGCGAGAAGAAACATCTGTGAGGGGTCAAACACTATACGATCAATGTGATTGGTAGTCATTACAGAGGCACGATTGATTACGTGAAATGTACCATTATCGTAGAAAAATGCCATAATATAATTATCGATATCAGAATTAATTAATACACAAAAGACAAGACAATGGCAGGAAGAAGCACCGGCGGTAATTACGTTTCTTGAAAGCGGCAAAATGTCTGACCTTGTGAAAAAGTAATGTAATTATGTAACTGTGAGCTATTTCATGTTCAGTCAAGAACTTTATGTGCAGAATCTTTATACCACACCTCGTTGCGAAATGACGTTCACAACATGTCATTGGAGAAGATATTTCGTCATGCAGCAACAAATCTATTATATGTTATTTCTCGGTGCTATTTCAGTTTTCTGTCTAGATCAATTCTGCTTGTTACTGAGCCAATTATGGCTAATTGAGTAAATTGATTTGCCAAAAATTTAATTGATGTAATGTGAAAGAAAGCAGACCAGTCTAACATACTGTAATGATAGCCTAATCTTGACTCAATTTTATCAAGAAAAGTTACATAATTACCAGATATAACTGGCATTGGTGTATTGAGGGAGAGACGTGAAATATAAGGGATCATATTCCGCTCCCCACACCTGAACAATTTGATATCTAATGCTACCACGTGACACATGAACTTGCTCAACTGACAGTTTACTAACGACATTGGGTAATTGCAATTAATTTGTAGTTTCAGGCAGTAGAGAAGTTGAATGTATCTATAATGAAATAGATGTGATAATGAATAATTGATTGGATTTTAGGTGGATTATTAGGATTATGATAATAACAAATTCACAATAAAACGATATCATGCTTCTTGGGTATTTTTTTTATTTAAGGTAAGAAATCTCTGTCATCGTCTAAATAGATGTCTTCATTAATTCATCACTCTTGACCACTGTGGTTTATTGTTAGACAAATATGCAGCGGTAAGTCGAGAGATAGGCGCATTAGTCGAGAGATAGGCGCATTAGATTCGTTAGCTAAAGGTTGGGGATTTTTGTCTGACCACCTGTAGCCTTTATCCCCGACTACCGGAGTAACCCCGTCTTGTGCAGACGTTTGATGTCATCTTTGACGCATGGTATGTGAGCGTGAGATGGTATTGTAGCTGCACTGAATAGCAGTTTTTTGAACATGTTTGGTAAGCCGTATCTTGTGTTACACTGAAGGTATTTACAGCAACGTAGTGTTTGCCTTGTACCTACATTTCGTTAATGGTCCAGCGAATGTGTTTATCTTTTCTCGTCACACGTCATAATAAGAGTAGCCAAGCTTATGTCAATTTGTGCCTCTACATGTACACTCCCGCAACTTGTCGTTAGTCCTTAAGGATTGAGGATAACGAGTTTTAAAAGTAGGGTAATAGGCCGTTTACACCCAGATATTTATATCTGACATAAATTTCACCGCGGTGAATCTCGATTCATCGAGCGTTGACACTTGAATACACACGGCAAAATATTTGCGCTGTGAATGTTGTCACGTGACATAGTTTCCATAATGGCGGCGTGCTGTCCGTCACACTCCGATGACTTTCCTCCTAACAAAACCGACGATGACGATGATTCTGACCTGAACTTCTAATTGTGACAGCAGGCGTAGTCAGAGCATCGACTGCGCTACTCAAAGCGGCTAGAAAAAGGCGACGACGTACAAAATGGACACGCCGGTCGCTTTTGCAGCGCCAAACATTGGATTTCGTTTCGGCAGCCATTTTTTTTGCAAGAAATCAGAACGGAAATACAGCGGCGCATTTCATTGGCCAATCCGTGACATTCATTACACGGAAAAGAATACTCGTTTTCGGCGTTAAATCGGTGACATTAAATTTTGTTTCCAATGCGTGTAACAAATATTTACGTCAGATGTAAATATGCGAGTGTAAACGGCCTATTAGGATGTTAACCGGATAATTATTGGACTTTCACAAAGCTAACCAGAGTAAACTGGTAAACTCACGGTAAACTGGTTCATCGCAGTTACAAGGGTGAGAAAACCGTCTGGGCAGCTGAAACATAGTCGCTTCAGAAGGAAGAAACCGAAAGGATAATTACATCGCAAAGATGAATTAGATGCTCACGAATAGAAAGACGGGGTTTAAAGCGTTTTTCACATGGAAAATGTCGCAACGCAGACTGTGTACTGTTTAGACCTAAAATAATTCAGGGGGGTCTTCATTGAATTCTCGCGAACTGACCACTACACAAGCTGTCTCTAAGACCTTTTTATGCACTAGAAGCTAACAAATTTGGATCTGTATTGAGTCCCGCATTTAATGACAATATTTTCCTTCGCTATTTGTTCGATTTTTCAGAATAGTACCTCCATAGTGCAAGATTAGTAGAACGCAGTAGATTGATACAGCAGATGTTTTTAACATTTTATTTCAAAATCAGTCAATAATTGCGATTGAAGATGCAATGTGTGTGAAATTCGAGTTAGCCTTTTCTATGCATGCGATTGCGACAAATTCTATTCAAAATCCTTAATCGGTTACACAGTGTAGAGGTTTCGTCAAAAACGTTTTAACTAGTCGTCAATATATTGCGTTGAACAAATACCCCAGGTTGGAAAGCGCTATTAACAATAATCGCATCAGGAATGTTTCATATATTTCGCAGGCGAGTGCGAGCATCGGAAACGATTCGGATAATTAATTCTGGTCCGCTCCTAACATGTTCCATATATCACGGCGAATTAAGGGATGTGAACGCTGATCGGTCTCTGTCGGGTCACGATGTGGCCTGAAAGCGAATAACCAATAAAAACGTGTCGTGTAATATCGTACGGGTGATTAGAAAAAGATACATGGAAATTAATGAATCTTTCACGTTTATCAACAACCTACAGTTTGTTCCCGGCTGAATGAGTCCCAAATTATGGGGAGATATTGGAAATTATTGACGATAACCGACACTTAATCAATAACTGTTCGATTCACTGCGAAGTTTATGGGCTGGATTGACGCGAATCTGCTGGTACAGGACGTCCTGCGAAGCGGGTGATTGCGAGGAAAAAATAAGAGAGGCGAACCACAATGAGACTGAATGGTTAAATTGTATTTCGTTCCCGTTACAAAGGAGATAACATCTATACAATATTCCCAACTTATTAATTTCATAAGCATCTATGTATATATCGTACGTAATCGGTGTATCTTAAGACAAATACGACAATTTTAGAATAATTTCTGCGCACACACGACACACAATTTTTCATAAAGACGAAGTAAGGTCCCTGCCACGACAACACACAAAAACCTTATTTGGCATCAGCTTTAATTTTTTCACCCACAATGCAAGAAATTCGCGAGGTTTATGGAAAAGCTTTAGCTAAGCAAAAAAAATGCCGGTCAATCCGCGCGTCAGAACGAGAGCGGACAGGGAAATTTAAAGACCGTGTGTTGTGGATAATCGCCACATTATTAGCGTAATCAACGATATATCATCACACGATCGATTATTCTACAGAGCAAATTATCAGTCAATTGCACCTACTTCTAGACATTTCGAAACTATATCGTGTTTTGGTACAATTGTATTAAATCAACATTTAAACATATTAAGAGTTGATGTCAGCAATTAACCCATACCACACTGACATCTGTCGATCACATTACTATAGCAATACAATTCGATGACAACAGAGCGCTAAGGGTTTGGCTTCCGCTAATGGGAGAATGTCCGCTATATATTATCAGGAACTTCCGTTACAGAAAAAAACTTCAGACATTACGGGCATTTTAGAAGGCACCTTCATAGAACTTTCCAGAGTCGAGGTGAGGCGTACTTTCTCTGTTTATGTTATTGAATATTTCCAAGACGGCCCTTTCTTATCCTCGAGGAAATCTGCGTGTTCTGTACATTATTCCTAAAAACTTTGCAAATACTTGTTTCAGTCACACGAACTGCAAGAACTTCGACGAAAAACACAAAATGTGCAGATTTCTTGGAAAAACCCACGAAATGCGTAGTCTCCAAAACTATGTATTTTTAAAATACATATTCACAGTACACACGGGTGTGAGTTTCTCCCGATTACACTACCAACCCTTCCCGCACTCCTCTCGCGTACGTATACCGCGCCCTGTATACCACACATACCACTAGCATGGGCTCACCCAGTTTCAAGTGAAGTCGCTCAGACCAATAGTCCTATTTCTTGGTTTCGCGTTAATTGCAAGATGCGCACAGAACGCCGCAATCAACGCCTGATCAGACCTGCGCGAGTAATTATATTAGCTGGCGATAATTCAATGGCGGTAAATCCAAGAGGTGGTCATGAATATTTGAAGACGCTCCATTCATCACTCCCGAGCCGCGAATGCAGTATGTCACTGCTGAATTATACATCATCATCAACGTGTCAACATATTTCTCTCCGTCTTACCCATGCATTCGCCTATTCTTTTTTATACAAACGGCACCTACTGTGAACGACCGCGGACTTGCTAGGTGCCGTGGGCCATTTTTTCTACGCGGAAAAACTTTCGCACGTGTATGTATGTAGCGAGAGTCGGAGCAGATAGCGCAGTGGTTAGGTCATTGGTCTTTGAATCCACAGGACTCCGTTCAATTCCCAGCCAGTAAACTACCTGTGTTGTTTTCGGGCAGAGAAAGACTTACACCCCTGTGCGCATGCTGTCTGGGTAACCCTTGCGCTGTGGTTGTTTTTGGTTTTTTCCTCTGACGTGGATGCATTGAAGTTTAAAGAGTAGCGAAAGGCGGCTGACCCCTTTGGCTGGAAAACGCTACAGGCGGTATACTAACTAAAGCATCTGCCCCTCCATGAGTCCATATAGACGTTCTCCCTTCCGCGCAATGTGTGAGGGAGAGAGTGGGGGAGAGCGGGGAAAGAGTTAGAGGGGCATGGAGAGAATTGGAGAGGCAGATAGGGAAAGAGAGTTGGAGAAAGAGTGATAGGCCAGGAGACAGAGTGGGAGTGTTAGATAGCGAAAATAAGGAAGGGGACAACTTTGTTGTGTAATGTTTGCAGAAGGAGTCATCGATCCGCGGAGAAACATACGAAAAATATCGAAACAATATCAAACAAATGACTTATTAACCAAATTTCAGGCATTGAGCTTGCCGTGTTAGTCATGTATGCAGGCTGTCTGTAGGCGTTCGGGACCAGAGACGTAAATAAACGCAGGTCAACTGTCTGCCCACCCCTGAAAAACTGGGGCTAATCCATTTGTCGTGAGAATCACATAGACTAAGACTATAAAGGGCTAGAAATAGTATACACAACAATTACCGTGATAATCGGCCTACTTCTAACTTACGAATTAATTAATTAATTAACTAACTAATTACCTAATGGTAAACGAATAAAAGGACAACGCCTCATAAACTAACTATATATTAATTTCACGAGCTTTCGAATATGATTATTCTTTATCGAGTGGTGAACTGTTGTCCTTTTGCTTGTTTACTACCCTCTAGACTAACGTGGCTACCGTCTTCGTTTTGTCCATCATAATTAACTAACTAACCAACCGACCGACTAACAACTAACTAATTAATTAAATACTTATTAACCATCTAACCAACCATCACACTACCTAACAAACTAACTAGCTAACTATCTAAATAACTATCTACCTAACTGACTGACTAACTAGTCATAATGACAAATACATAAAAAGGGTAACACCTCATAGACTAACAAAGGTAAGGATTACACCCGATAAAGGTTACCTGGATACGAAAGCATGCGTTAATACTCATGTCATTTAGTTAATAAGAAGTCATCGTTTCGTCGTTTTATTGAGCGTCAGAAAAACTATACATTTCATAATAGTTTGTTTTAAAAGGTAAAGGTGAAGTTCAACATTTATAGACCGCAAGTATCAGCCAACAAAGGCTCTCAGATGCGGTTTACAGTGAAATGTTTTGGTAGCTATTCAGCGCATATACAATAACATTTTTTAGTTCAGTACATATTAAATGTTATTATATAAAGTTTTTATGATGCCTGAGTAGACTATTGTTTACTACGATAATAATTATTTCGACAGATTGATCACTCTCGATATATGTAAGTTTTGGGAAGCGTATTTTGGCTCGCTATTTGAAAAAGCGTATTTTCACCTAAATTGGACATATGACATTTTTGGGACTGCATTTTCTCATGTAATCGAAATGTGATGACTTTATCTAGTTGAAATTACAGTTGCCAACTTAACAAACTGCCAAAGATGGCATTTCGTTTGAAATTTACGTGAACACGAAACAAAAGGTGAAATAGTAAAATGGCGTATTTAAAGTATTTTGATACTCAGAAGAAGTTATTTCCTAGTAATATCCGTTACCACGTTATGTTGTCGAGACAATTTCAACGTATTAAGGTTCGAGAAAATTATGTTGGGTGCGTCACAGGTAATTATGGCCAGATCCATTATCTAACGTCCTCTCTGGAATTTTCCGTCGGGGTAAAATATTGCGCTCACCGACACGACGATTGATTCCATCAATCTCGAAGCTATATGTCATTATTCAACGATTATTTATCTAGCAAAATGCCAACAGACTATACTTTTTGTAATTTATTTACGTTATATTTTTGATTGCTGATTTCTCTGAAAGTTGCTGCGTGCTGTGTAAAATAGAATTTAATATTGATTAAAAATATATAAATATATATACAAATGAATAGTAAAATACAAATATTATGCATAACTTTGTGTGCAGAGTGGAAAACGTGCAGAAGGATATTATTCATACGTCGGTATGAAGAGATCGGAAATGGTAAGGACAGAGAGGAGAAGAGAAACGTATGGGAGAGTGTGAAAAAAGTAGGAGACATGGAGAGAGAGAGAGCGGGAGAGGGAGAGAGGGATGAAGATAGAGAGAGGAGGGGGAGGGCAGAGAGAGTAAGGGAGGGAAGGACAGATGGAGGAAAGAGAGAGCGGGAGGAAGGGGAGAGAGGGAGGAAGGGGAGAGAGGGAGGAAGGGGAGAGAGGGAGAGGAAAGGGGAAGAGAGGGAAGGGAAGAGAGGGAGGAGGAGAGGGAGAGAGAGAGGGGGAAGGAGAGACTGGGGGAGAGAAAGAGGAAGTGGCATATAGCGAAAAGGGGGAAAGGGACGACTGGGGATAAGGAGATAGCGAGAGAGATGATTTAACAGAAAAGAGGAAAGAAAAGGGAGGTAGAGAAAATCTTCTAGTACTATTATAATTAACATATAAAAATTCTTAATTAAAATTATTTCTCAATTATGAACAGGTCCCTACATTTCGTGGGCCGCGAGAATTTGTTCGGAACCTGTACATAAATAGTATTCTTATAGCGTTCAGTACTGGCTCAAGGATTTATGCCTACCGAGAGCGATGAAATTATTGTCTTTCCATCAATGATAAGTACTCAGATATGGTCAAATTTTAGTGCTGTCTACTACTGGCATTCCGCCTTTATCATGGTCCACTTTTAAGAGATTCCACGTAGGAATTTTGGCTAATGACATCTGTTCATTACCGCTCTGAAAAAAGTCGAGGACCTTGTATTCCCTTTAAATCCGAATTTAATAGCATTTCTCATTTAATCAATACGTTGATCTAAAAGTATGTCAGCAAAATCCTATGTCCCTCTCAATTTCACGACGATCAACGCCCAGCATCGTTATGAGCATCTCGGGTGTACCTAACGGGAAATCGGGGTCTCGGGGCAGCAATTTAGTCGTCTGCGACGCCACCACGAGCTAATTATCGCCCAAAAAATGTGGAATGAAGTAATAACAATTATGTAAACGATCTGTTTCTGTCGTCAGTCGATTAATTCAATGTAGGCAGCCATAAAAGTCGTTATATGCCACTGTGTAATATGATATTGTCATCGCTTTCGTCAGAGCTAGTAGGTGCACACCCAATACCGCGTGTTGTAAATTATGAAACGACGGCAACACGCGCTATGACTATCTCTAAAGTCCATCCAACACGTTTGATCAAACACTTTTGTTATATGATCGTATTAGTCGGCCATAATCGAGAACAGATTATCGATCGTGAGTCCGCATTTAATTCGTAGCGATTCGTTTTGCATTTCTACATATAAAATGCGAAATACGTGTATAGCCAATATCTACTGCATCCCTCTGCAAGATCTGAAATTTTTATATCATGCGTTGACGTAACTTCTCTATAAACAGTCTTGGTCGATACCGTGCTAAGAGTTATCGACTGTCCAGAACTGAACTATCGCGCCTCGTTACACTCCTCGGTAGTCAACACACCCTGTATACCACCCCATAGTATAAATAATTCGTCGCGAACATGGCTATACGGCATCATCATCGGTGCCCGGGGACGAATTTCTCGTCCATTAATCACACACATGCCCGCGCGCTCTGTAGCCAGTTCATGAAAAATGAATGGCGCGAAAGGAGCATCTCAAAACATTTTATAGACCGATGTACATATCAAAATTTGACAGGTCAGTTTCTTTACAATTCCATAGACTACTAGACTTTTATTTCATTTTCTGTCATAAATAAATAACAAAACATAAAAAATAAGAAACGTGAAATACAACGCGCCCTTTAAGGCGCCATTAAAAGGGCCATAAAAGCCAAAACTATACCTTCTAGTGAATCTAGAAACAAATAACTCGTAAACTGAATGACATCCTCTATCGTACATCCAGAAACATGAAAGAATTTTTTCCGTTCATCGTCGCCTTCAGTTGGACAATATACCTGTCTTCGACCTTACGTGGAGGCTTATAACGTACAGGAGCAAACGGTATAATTAACGTAACCGTAGCATTCATTAAGTAATAAAACCTTGGCGGTCCCGTTCATTTGAACGTTGTTGCATTCAGATTCCGTTTTTTTGGATAATGTGTATGTTACAGTAAAGATAACTTAATTACGTCTTAACGAACTATAATTCACTCAGTAATCACGACAAGGGAATAGTAATTAGATGAACGTTTGTTTGTTTTTTTCATTGCGATAAGTAACCATCAGAATTATTGAATAACCAGTCAGGATAAAACTGTACGATAATCAACGCGCAGCGATGGTTGAGCACTCTCTGAATGTATTGTTTATTGCAAGTTTCAGTAAAATTCTCGAGCCTGACAACTATTGATAAATTTTTTGAAAAGATGAGAAATCGTGTGAGCATTTTGCGATAATATAAATTAAGTACGACTATCGTAGTTTACCTGCGAAGACGGGGATCGAGGTAGATATGAGGGCGAGACACACCAGAATTGCAGGTACAACGGACATGATGTTAGAGGCGTTAACGCGGCGTGAATGACCTCGTACGGGGGATCGTGGCGCCCGTTTCACCCCAAACAATCGATGATTCGTCGAAAAACCAACCAGTCGGCTTATGCGACTGTTTTACGGCGCGTTACAACTTATAAGTGGCACACCGACTTCGGGTTATCAATAATTCACGAAGCAGATGTCTGCTTGTCAGAAACAATAGCCGACACGGTCAAAACTCCTTACGAACCGGGACGCCTACATCACAAGATTATGGAATCATTCAAATCGGATTGTGATATCTACGTATAGGTTGAGTCATCGCACAATCTGCGCTGATAACTTCTGATTCACATGCTGAAGTGACCGTCGTAGCTGTTACCAGTTAGTGGAGCGCTAGAGAAATCACCACAGAGAACCATTGTGTATTTTTCTCTTGACTTTTATAGCTGCCGCCTATCGATGTTACATCTTTAACAATAAATTTTTTTCGTTAGAGAACAAAAAGGTCTACATTATACAATAGGTACGCATGAAAAGAAATGCGCAGAAAAAAAATTTGACTTCCGGGGACTAATCCGACCCGTACACAGTAAAAACTTATGCACCGTAAACAGCGATAATAACGATACCGACTAAAAGAACGTTTCACTGAACGGGAAAACATAGAGTTACAGCATGGGTGCCGATTTAATTGTGGCCATGTGCTGTAGCGTAGAAAAATATTAGCGCAACCAACGATATATATACGAGTCCCAGGTTATTCAGTTTTACCTGGAGGCAAAAGAGTTGTAGTCGCCGTGTGTGCCATACCTGATTGGGGTTTGACAATGACCACGCGGCTGGAAAGCCTTTCCCTCCGTAATACACGCTGCGATGTCGGTAAAAGGGGAAAGGCGAGGTTTTGGCGCTACTTTATAATTAGTCAGTCGCACGTACAACATTGCCCTGTTACAACCTCAATATATTTTTTATAATAAACCATTTCACGACGAATCTTTCTCGATATTCAAGCAGGAAAATCTCGCTCATATCATATCGGTAAGATATCTTTATATTATATCACCTACATACACCGTTTACACGTCTTCTTATTGATGTAACCAGTGTTTAATTGCTATTGTGTGCATTTTTCGTGTTTCGGAATTGAGACGCAGATTACTTATAAAGTTTTTGAGCTGGTATCTAGGCACCGCCTACCTTAGCCCAGCTGCTAACAAGCAAACGGCAACAGTAACCGTACCATAGACTTGGCCTCGATATGCCGATTAGGTTCTGGACGCGTGTGTGCTGATGCATTAGCATTATAAATCGAAGCTTAGAGATCGAGTGAACGATTAGGGTAATCGCATTACATCCGCCGAGAAATAAAAGTCAATGTTGCCGACGACATTATCATTATGCGCGTTACCAAGAAGTGAAAGGCTAACAGCGAGGTTCGGTGAGGCGGTGACACGGGTAAACGTGGTCGATTATCGATGCCCGTCGAGTGCGAAGAAGTTATTTTTAGGAAGCTCGTAACTATGTTCGGAATTATAGCCTACAAACCACGTGTGCGGTTTGGAAGAGAAATGCGCCATTTTAAATACTGTAGTCGATTTTAACGGCTTGAACTTTAACGGTTCGTTCGGCGCGGTTTCATCCAGAATAATTCGGCTTACGTCATCCTCTAAAAAAGCCGACTGTCGCAACATTTTATTTAAACAAAAAAGGTAGACGAGTGTTATTTTTGTTTCCCGCGTATAGTGTTCTCAGCCAATTAGGTCAAACTCAGTAAAGCGAGCGAGAGGCAAGGATGTTTCTGTATTTTCTGTGGCATTGCTTACGAAATAAAACCAACGTAAGCCAGTTCGAAAAACCTTTTATATTGGTGATAACGGACACGAGCGAAAGTCGCATATAACAATAACGACGCGAGTGCAAAAACAATAACTTTTAGTCGGTGATAACAATTTGACAGAAAACAAAAAGAAACGGTAAAAGTAAAAATCATAAATAGGAATAACATCGAATATTATTTTGGTCTCGTACTGTACAAATTTATAACCCTAAAAGGAAGTACGTTGCTTTTATGAAAATCCGAAATATAAACGCAGAGCTCGACCGGCGATTACCGCAGCGCAGAAGAATATGGTTGGGAGGGGAGTGGTGACATTGATTAAACAAGCTTAGAAAATGAGACAACAAAAACTACCTTGACATTCGCTAGTATAAAGATAAATATAGACATTAGCAGTGAAGCTATGTAAACATCAATTACTGGCAATTATTGATTCACGTGAAATTACCCAAAGAAATCTAAGGTATTTATTGAATAGATGGGGTGGACTGTCAATGTGGGATTGGCATAAAGGTCGGGTAATTGGATGAATACGTTCATTATTAGTGTATGACAGGTGTCAAATATCCATGAACGTAAAAAAATAATTGTTGCAGGGAGATAATTGTCGAAGGGAGATAGTTCTGTATACTACAAATTCCCATTCTACGCCAAATCGAGCAATTACGTACGACTGAAATGATTGTATCGCAATCGAAGGGGTCATACGCAAGAAAACACGTCGTGTCTATAAAAGGGCGTTGTTTAGTAATTTAGATTTCATCGTATAATTGATTCCCTTTCGCATTTCATGTTTTCATCTTCGACCAGTCACTGTCTGGAAAAAACAAGTAACAGCCACTGTTAGATTGACATTCCACCACATCAGAATCCTTTCCAAAATTCGCTACTATCTTGATCGACAAACAACAGAAACTCTAGTCCACGCATATGTAACATCACGTCTTGATAGCAATAATGCTCTACTCTTTCGGGAATCTGTTCACCTTATAAAACTTCTTCAGCTTACCCAAAGTGCTGCGGCTATACAAATCTTCAAAATTATGAAATACGATCTATTACGCCAATTCTTAAACAGCTACATTGGCTCCCAATACACCAGCGCGTCACTTTCAAACTTGTTATCATAACATATAAATACATCCATGGCTCCATCGTACCTCTGTGACTTTGTCACATTACGCGCGCCTGGTCGTCCAGGTACTCGATCTGCCAACAAAATTCTCATCACCGACCTCCGCACAAAGTTGACGACCATGGGAGACCGCTCCTCGAACTGGCGGACTCTCAAATCTAGTGCAACATCAACCGATGGTCTCTCGGACACGTGTAGTACTTCATAACATATTTGATAAGCTCTGTTCATCCTTACCTACCACCGACGTAATGTGCGGCGCAAAGCTCCATACAACATAAATCCCGGATCGCTAGTATATTCTAATAAAAATCGCTGTACGTCCATCCCACGTATTTCTAGGCTCCCTGACCTCATCCAGCGACATCGGTGAGCCTGATGTGGTACGTTCGTACCGAACTACTGAGGCGGCGTGATTCATAGAACGATCATGACGTCTTCCTCACTAAACGTCTCAAGGAGCAGAGAAAGTACTCTACGACGAGGTCTCGTGCCAGAGATTCATCAGATCAAAGTATGATCATCTATAGGGCGGGAACGTCTTCCTCACTAAACTTCTCAAGGAAAGGAGCGCAGAAGGTACTTTATGACGAGGTCTCGCGCCAGAGATTCATCGGATCCAAGTATGATCATCTAAAGGCCAGGAACATGACATCTTCCTCATTGAGCTAGGCCGTTGCTGAGAGATACGGCCAGCTCACAGTCACCGGCGTCACACAGGAGATTCCCGAGGTATCAAGCTGATTAGTATTCCTTCAGTATACCCTGGCCTACCAAGATACAAAGTGTATTATTTACATGTTGACCCAAAGACCCTTCCATTCCATGCCCACCAGCCGACGTTTGAACATGGCAACACATCAGTCAAACGAGTCAACAATGGCTGGTCATCATGTATAAAGGATTTTCGATGGCACGCCTATTTGGAATTCACCCAATAACATTTCAGAGAACAGAATAAAGGGCAGTAGACCGAGGATGTAGCCCAGATGTACACCTACTTTCGAGGTCAAATTCTTCACCGTAAAAATAGTATATTATCATAGATAAAATAGTTATCAAAATAATATTACATTAACATGGATATTCTAATAACAAGAGTACATGAATACTATATATATATAATGAAAATAATAATAATAATGAAGTTTTATTTTAAGCGCCAGTCTATCCCTTGGTCATTATGGCAAGATGACACTTTACAATAGAAATCAATCTAGTATAAAATTTTTCCTAAGATGTAAATCAAGTCTGGGGAAAAAGTGGAATCCAAAAGCTTCTGAATCATATAATGCAGAAAAATAAAATTGTAGAATCTATAGTATTTTAGCGTAGAGCGGTATGCAAAACAATCTATTACCATTGAAGGTTAAAAGCTATACATTAGCGCGAGTGAAAATTAGACGTGAAACCGCAAAAATTTTGTGAGCGCGTAAAAGTGAGACAAAAATATATCAATGATATATTGAACGAAATCGGCCAATTTTAGCATGCTTCCAGCATTAATCAATGCGAGTAAATTCCAGTCTAGAGTTACATCATAAAAAACAAACTGCATAAACATTATTCTCCTTATGGTGAATGTGCTTTAAATTACCTTGCGCGTTCAGAGTGCACAGGAGAAAAATATATGGAAAAAATTGCCTCCATATGGGAATGAACCAACGATGTCCAAATGAC
>WURV02171181.1:0-14294 GCA_011762755.2 Epimenia babai | reverse complement strand
ATGGTTAAATATTTGACTAAATCAAGATTCGAGAAATTGCTTGAATAAATGAGTTTTTAGTTGTGCTTTGAATACAGGTAATGACTGGATGGATCTCATAGTTGCGGGAAGTTGATTGAAGAGTTTGGGGGCGCTGTAACTAAACAGCGTTCCCCGAAGCTCACACGCTTGACTTTAGGTTGAACGAGTCGTATAGTTGAGGGTTGCCAAGTTGTACGAGAGGGCTGGTGGATGGTAAGCTGGTTTATCAGATAAGTTGGAGCCTGATTATGTAAACACATGCAGGTCATGAGCAGGATTTTGAAGTGGATGCGATATTCAATGGGGAGCCAGTGAAGGGTTACTAGGGTGGAAGTGATGTGATATCAGCGTGGGAGTTTTAGGAGGGTTTATGCAGCACAATTCTGGAGTTTTTGAAGACGCTTCAGTTCATACTTCGGTGAATTAACAAGGAGTGCGTTGCATTAGTCAATCCTAGAGGTAACGAATGAGTGTATGAGAGTTTCAGTGAGAGATTCACTGAGATATTTAGATATCGATCTTATGTTGCGCAAGTGGAAGTAGCTTGACTTTAAAATATGGGAAACATGTTGATGAAAATTGATATGGGAGTCATATAATACCAAGATTGCGGGCTGTTGTACTGGGTGTAATGCTGGTGTCATTCAGAGTAAAAGATATGTCGGGGAGAGGGTTGCGGCGGTATGGTGAGTTTAAACTTGGTAGTTCAGTTTTGTTGACATTGAGTTGTAGTTTATTAGAAGTCATCCATTGTCCGATGTCCCTGAGGCATGCTTCCAGTAGCGATATTGAGCTCTGTAGTTGAACAGGTTCATCCATATCGACAGGAACCCAAATTGGGTGTCATCGGCATAGAAATGACATTGAACTCGATGACTTTCAACGACCTTAAAAAAAGGTGAAGTGTAGCACGAGAATAAAAGAGGGCATAGAACGCCCCCGTGCGGGACACCAAATTTTATAGGATACTGCATAGACTGATGTTCGCCAGTGTTGATTACAACAAACGATCGATGGCGGGAATGATGGCGTAACTGATGGCTGGAGTGATAGCATTTTGTATGGTATAGTCGGCTTGCATGGAGCTTATTCGATCTTCGATAGTGTGTATAATGTTGTATTCGCTATTTATCGGGGTTTTTTTGGTTTGTTCATCGTGTTTTTCAGCGATATCCCGTAAAATCATGCTTCTAACTGGAAAATTAAGAAAAGGCTACTGGCTACTATCGTCTCTAATTCAATAAGAGGACATATAGTAATAAATTTGACGTCTCATTTCGCGCTATGTTATGTTACCTGAGTGATTTTGGAGGAAGGTAGCGTAGTGCTTCGATCGTTATTCCACATTAAAACGACTCTGTCTGGTCAGGATGCAAAGTATGGCATTTTCCGAGGGATATAAACGCTTTAATCTGCCTTTGCCTATGGCAGTTTTGACTTCCCCTTGCAGCTTACAGATATAGCGAAGTGTAAGGTGAATCTAGGAAGTCTGAATGTGTTTAAACAGCGGCCTCTATGCCCGAAGGTGATAGAATAGCTTTCTAAAGGACCAATAGGTGGCCCATACGTACATCGAAGTAATTGAAGCCTGTTGCTACGCACATATAATTACTGCAAGATTGTTTATTGGAAATGAATGTAATGAAATGAAATAATAAAGGATTATAAAATGATAAAGGATTATAAAATAATAAGGATGATATATAATATATATTATATGTTATTTTGAAATTTTTCCTTAATCGTTTTTTTCAGCAGATTCCAATGACTGTTTATCGCCTAATTGTCCATCAGCAAATCAAAATCGCTCCAACTACCACTGCTCGTGTACGTCGGAGTGCGTCGTGTATGGCGACTGCTGCCCCGCATTCAATCCACCCGCCAGTCCCAAAGCGACGGCTCAGGGCATGGGTTTGTGCCTCGAAACACCATCTCGTCAATGGTATTTTCTTATTGGTCGCTGCCCCAATGACTGGAATGACAAGACGGTAAAACGGGTGTGTGAAGAACCATGGCTGGGAACAAGCAAAATGCACCTACTTCCGGTTGTGTCGCTTGGATCGGGCTTATCGTACAAAAACTTTCTCTGTGCCATCTGCAACGGAGATACGCAGTCTACGTTGAGATATTGGCAATTCGACGTGCACTGCACAAAAAGAGTAAACGTTTCGATATTTTCTGACCTAGTGTCTAACATCATGAAAAAAACGTGTCGAATTATTTTCACCGAGCCTTCGAGACGGAGTTGTATTAATCACTTCATGGGCTATTCCATTTTGCACGAAAACCCGATACCCGGGACAAACGTCGATCGTGCAAAGCTAAAAAAATGTATGATCTACGTCGATTACTTGGCGATTGTTCATAAAGGCGGGAGGCTCTTGAAATACTTTAAAAATTCCGCATGCATGTCACTACAAAATATTAACGGTAGTGCGACGGTTCGGTGCCTGACGGCGACTGACGCGATTGAGGACCGTAGAGTATTTTCGCTTTCGTCGTTAGTAGCTTCTTCACAAACCAAATCGATAGGTGTGCTCGAAGAATCATATCCTATTGAGTGTCCGTCAGGTAAATGGTACTACAGAGGCTTGTGCTACCGCGTTATGTGTCCTCAATATTTTTTCAAAGATGGGAACAAATGTATCCGACGTGTCAACAACTATTATCTCGAAATGTGTTTAAAGTTTACCTATAGAGAACATTACGAGAAAAACAGAAGGCAGTTTTTGTTAGCATACGGTAAAAATAAGCCTCCCGCCAGTCGATGTAGACATAAAAATATGAGCGGTATTTCGCAGTCATTTTTCTTCCCTCCAACCAACGGTAGTTCTTGGGTCATTAAACGCATTCTCGAAGTTTTGCGGTTAGTTTCCTATCATACTTATTGGGTTAAAATGGGACGTTCTCGCGAAGTTAAGAGGCTAATTCGTTTCAAACATAATACCGAGTATATACTCACAAACTGCAGCACGGTCGCAAAAGGGGGATCTCTCACTGAGATTTTCTCGATTATCGAGAACATTCCTTACGAATTCGTACACATACCGTGGCCGTGGCACATAGAAATGTCGTATAAGATTCGTTCTAATAACGGAACAGATTCCACTTCGTCAACGCTTAACAATTCACAGCGAATCGACATCATCTACGACTTTTCACTAGAAATATGTGCCATAAAAAACCAAGTTTGTGGGTTATTTTCCCTGATTAAAGATCGTAAATATACGTTGTCTAAGACGATCTTAGAACGGACAACGTTAGATATGAGGCAGGAGCATGTTTGTGTGACCGATATTATTGCGGCTCAACGAGAAGATGAAATAACGATAGAGAATCTGATGCTCGCGTTGAATACTGATGAGCGTACAGCGCCCTCTGTCCGTACAGTGATAAACCTCACCGGATTGAGTATATCTGTATTATCGCTGGTGTTGACTCTCGTATGTTACGTCGTCACCGTAGATATAAACACGACATGTAAGAAACTCTTCCTCGCTCTTATCTCTACTCTACTCATCGCCCAAGTTCTCTATCTCATCATTGATTTAGATGTCTTGCCATTCGTTTATTGTCGCTTTCTAGCTATTGGCGAGCACCTTTTCTGTTTGACGTACGCAAATTTCAATTTGTTTTTCTCTGTCGAAATAATGATTCAATTGCGATCATCCTCCGGTTCCTCGGCGAGCCCCCGGCCGAAATGTCTCGCCGTTACTTCTATGGCCATTGGCTTTCCTATCGCTATCGTGTCAACGTGCGTAGTCCTCGAACAACTCTCAGACCATCTCGTGAGATATGGTGGGGCGATGTCCTGCTGGGTGGCCCCAGTGACCACGCTCCTCGCGGTTTTCGCGACGCCTATGGTCGTCACGTTTGCGGCGACGGCCGCGTCGCTGTGCTATTCATTCTGCTTGATAAGAATGCACGATGTGCAAGAATTGCCTCGGACCTCAGACACAACCCGAACACTACGCCATGAACTCGTGGCAAACGCCCAACTCACGGCCCTCATGATAGTCACGTGGTTGGTCGGTTTCACATTCCTCGTTTATCGTTACGATTGGATGTCGTACATCTTTACTTCTCTCTTCAGCCTACAAGGTGTCCACTCATTTCTTGCATTTGCACTACGCCTTTACTAAATTCTTAGCTTGACAGTTACTCGACCATTATATTTTAGGACGACATTCCACACAAAATCATCCCACGCAGAGAGAACCACGAAAACTTACCGTTTCTTTAAGACATGAAGTTTCACGAAACACAGGACAGTTTATTGACATAGAAGATCATGTACAGTACATGAAATTAAAAAATAATTATTAAAATAATTCATTTTACTTTGCAGGAAATCTGAAAAAAATTTTTTTTTCGTTTCGATTAAAAAGTTAATTGATTGATTCTCGCAGATTTTGTTTGTTGCACAAACATTGGCGTGTTTCATTCTGTGACTAAACTCATCGTGTGCTGAGTGATTTTATTATGTGATAGTGATTACGTTTATTGTCAAATTATGTCGAGTTCCATCTACGTGGTCTATCTCTCCTCTTGTGGTTGTTGGTCGTACCTAGTCTATGATAGTTTGCCGTATTTTATTGCGTTCGTGAATTAAACGTATATCAAATGTATAATTTTTTGCCCATATTAATAACAAGACAACCGCTCAGCATCTTTTTTGGCTCCGACATATCTCGCTGCTTCCGCCTCTCGTGGCAACTTTAAGCGACCTTGTGCCTCAAGACTTTTCAATAATTAATAATCCTCGTTTAACAAGCACTCGCGGAGGCGGCACCGCCATCGTTTACCGTAACAAACTGTCTACTAAACCAATAATTGATAACGCTCCTGAAATATCGAACATCAAATCATTTGAATTCTCTGAACTAACTCTAGCCACGAAAGCCCATCTTCATATTTATCAACGTCTACCGACCACCATGTCTCTCGATCAACGATTTTATCAGAGACCTCGAAACTCTCCTCTCTATTAGGACTCTCCATGCCAACGTCATTGTTGTCGGCGACATCGATATCCACCTCGATAAAGTGACCGGACAGACTCTTGACGCCATCGCTACATCCATCGGCATCTCTATCTTAAAGTATCTGATTTATCCCTTTCTGATCACTGTATTATTTATGTTGATGTTAAAACCAACGTTGACTCTCGTAGGCATACAGCTAAAACTTTATCACACCGAAAAGTTAAATTTATCGATATTGCAAAATTTGATAGTGACCTCTCTGCTGCCCTACCATTGATGAGCCCCACGAACTGAACTCACTCGTATCATCACTTAAAAATGCTATCACCACTACACTCGACCAGCATGCGCCAGTCATCATCTCTAAAGCCAAACCTCGCCAGACTCAACCCTGGATGAACCAACAAATCCTAACAGCCCGATGAACCAAGCAAAAGGGTTTAAATGCCTTCCTAAAACATTCTTCTGAATCTCTCAAAAAATCCTACCGTATGGCATCCAATCGCGTCACTCACTTGATTCAAGCAGCCAAAAAACGTTTCATCACCAACAAGATCGAAACTGCTTCCTCTTCTCAACAACAACTATTCAAAACTTTCAGCAGTCTCACCTCCAGCAAACATAAGTCACTAATCTTACCAATGATTTTTCCGCCCCAATCTCTTCCAGATACGTTTGCCTCCTACTTCAATACCAAAATTATCAAAATACGCCAAAGCCTCGATGAAAGTGCGAAAACTACATCTACATCCGTTGAAGAACCGACCCAAAGACTTTTCCCATTTTTTTTACTGATTTATCCCCCTTCACTGCTGACAGCATCCGCGAAATCCTATTAGACCACCCCATAAAAACATATCGGCACGAGACCAGCTTCCTAAATACCTAATGAAAATATGTATAGACACGCTCATACCTGTCCTCGTTACTCTTACCAATCTCTCTTTCTCTTCTGGACGTTTTCCCGACTTTATGAAAACCGCTTTAAATTATCCTCTTATTAAGAAGCTCGATCTCAATCCGAACATCCTCGGGAGCTACCGACCTGTGTCTGACCTCCTGTTTTTTCTAACATCATCGAAAGAGCTGCCTGCCTCAGATAATGCAACATCCAAATACCAACTCTCTACTCTCATCATTTCAATCGGCATATAGAAAAAACCACAGCGTCGAAACCTCTCTCCTGTACATCACTGACAGCATTCGCAAATCTCTCGACTCTGGCAAAGCTGTAATTTTGGTTTTACTCGATCTGAGTGCCGTATTTGACACGATCGATCACCAGACTTTACTCTCTCGCCTTGAATAACGCTTTGGCATCAGGTAGACTGTTCTCTCATGGATCACCTCATACTTACACAACCGCTCTTTTATCGCTCAAACCCGAAATCAGAAGTCTAAGCCGCATCCATTACCATATGGAGTTCCTCAAGGCAACGTACTCGGACCCCTGCTTTTGTTGACCTATGCAACGCCCCATGGTGGCATTATTTAAAGAAATGGTATAAACTATGATTAAACTATGATTTGTTTCTTTAAGAAATGAAGTTTTACGAAACACAGGGCAGTTTATTGACATACAACATCTTGTACTCACATAGTTTTACAGCATTTTTATGTCTGACACTGCAAATATGCGATCTGTGCTGTAATATTTTTAGTTATATTTTCTCTATATGTGATCTTACTGTATTTGCCTTTTTCACTTTCGATTTATTTATGGTATACCGACTTCGATTTTGAACCGTAATCCGGGTTTCTAGTTAGTAAAATAATTATAAATTTGTAAAGTGTCTTTGATTGCCATGTGTTAAAAGGGCACTACAAAATCAATAAAATTTCATTTCATTTCGTACTATTCTAATTAAAATAATTCATTTTATTTTGAAGGATATTGAAGAATATTTTTCTTTTGTTTCGATTAAAAAGGTAATTTATTGAATCTGGCAGACCTTGTAAGTTGCACAAACATTGGCGTGTTTCATTCTGTGACTAAACTCACGTGTGCTGAGTGATTTTATTATCTGTTAGTGATTCCGTTTATTGTCAGATTATGTCGAGTGCCATCTACGTGGTCTATCTATCCTCTTGTGATTGTTGGTCGTACCTAGTCTACGATAGTTTGCCGTATTTTATTGCGTTCGTGAATTAAACGTATATTAAATGCATAATTTTGGCCCATATTAATAACAAGACTAGGTCTCAGCCTTTTTTGCCACCGACATATCTTGATACTTTCGCCTCTCGTGGCATTTGCAAATTCTTGAAAAAACGTTTAAAAATTGCCATTCACATGGGATAAAGTTCTGTCCACTTGGAATGTTATTTAATTTCATTGGTCAAAAACTTATCATTAGTACCTATCTAATCTCCTTTCGTCATTATACTGTATTCTTTGATGCTCTATTATTTACAGTGGATAAAACTCGGACTTTTCTGTATGTGAACGAATGTTCTAGGTTATTATTTTTTTCTTTCTCAATAGAATATTTGAAACACAGCAGAGTGAATTTACGTTTCAAATGTCAGCCAAGCGGTCAAACATTTTCCTCCTTCACATATTTTAAAGATTATGCTTTACTTCAAATTTACAATTTGAAACGTCGTAGAATGGAAGTCGTTAATATTATGACCCTGGATGTCACGCTATGTTGTTGTTAAAATCCCGGTGTAAATGTTGTGCGTGTAGTTATCAATAAAGGTTTATCGTTGCGTTTTTGTGTTCTTCATTTAATCAATAATCGCTCCACGTACGCGAGGAGACCGTCGTTGTGTATTGAGCCTTAAATGACCAGGAGTATGATTTAACCCATATCGACTGCGTCAAAAATGCCAGGCACTCTGAGAATGCCCAGAAGTATACCCTGATTTTGAGAATAGAAAATCAGAAATGGGAATGAAATGTGCGACGATTGATCTGAATGGTTCAAAATCTTGCGATATTTGCCTTGGGATAACAAAATTTAACACAATGCTATGCTACAAGAATAGTACGTCACGCTGTGGTTCCCACGCCCAATGGAGTGACCGACAACAGAATTAAAGTTAGGAATTTGATAATTTTGGTGGCTTTTAAAATATTTTTTTACAATTAGAGTGAAATGTATAAAAGATATAAATCGGCAAACTGCCGCCGCTTACAGCGAGGTCAAATATTCTGGCGCCGTGCTTCAAGGCGCGTTCTTACCGCCAATCACCAAAAGCCACGTATTTACCGCCAATCACCAATAGCCACGTTCTTACCGCCAACCACCAATAGCCACGTTCTGACCGCCAATCACCAATAGCCACGTTCTTACCGCCAATCACTAATAGCCACGTTTTAACCGCCAATCACTAATAGCCACGTTCTTACCGCCAATCACCAATAGCCACGTTATTACCGCCAATCACCAATAGCCACGTTCTTACCGCCAATCAGCAATAGCCACGTTATTACCGCCAATCACTAATAGCCACGTTTTAACCGCCAATCACCAATAGCCACGTTTTTACCGTCAATCACCAATAGCCACGTTCTGACCGCCAATCACTAATAACCACCTTCTTACCGCCGATGACCAATAGCCACGTTCTGACCGCCAAGAACCAATAACCACGTTCTCACCGCTAATTACCAATAGCCACGTTCTTACCGCTAATCACCAATAACCACATTCTTACCGCCAATCACCAATAGCCACGTTCTTACCGCTAATCACTAATAACCACGTTTTTACCGGCAATCACCAATAGCCACGTTCTGCCCGCCAAGCACCAATAACCAGGTTCTGACCGCCAAGCACCAATAACCACATTCTTACCGCCAATCACCAATAGCCATGTTCTGACCGCCAATCACCAATAGCCACGTTCTGACCGCCAAGCACCAATAACCACGTTCTTACCGCCAATTCTCAATAGCCACATTCTTACCGTCAATTACCAATAGCCACGTTCTTACCGCCAATTACCAATAGCCACGTTTTTACCGCCAATCACCAATAGCCACGTTTTTACCGCCAATTACCAATAGCCACGTTTTTACCGCCAATTACCAATAGCCACGTTCTTACCGCCAATTATCAATAGCCACGTTTTTACCGCCAATCACCAATAGCCACGTTTTTACCGCCAATTACCAATAGCCAAACATTAATCTATTTCGACTAACTTTTCAAACTGAAACAAACATGTGAAAACATATGTGGTGCACAACGTCGACATGGGTCACGTTGTTTACATACAACAAAATTCACATAAAAAATATATGCCATAATGCCAAATTAATAAAGACATCCTTTAATCATAATAAATATTAAAATGTATGTGTAATTTCAGTTATTTAGCTATAATTATATTGTTATTAGCCATAATATGGTAATACGTGTGCTTTCAGCGATTCGGCGACTACAACCCTAAAATACCTAAAATCTCCCCGATTTGTCATATTCCTTCACCGCAAAACCTTAGACACTTTCAAATTACGCCATTTTTCTCGGATTTTTACAAAATTCTACCCGCACCAAATTTGCTATGTATCAGTGGCGGAAGCACAACGAAGATTGGTAAATGTTCAGTAAACAAAATTTGAAACTGCTAGTGTAGCCTAATACTGATAATTTTAAATCGTTCACGACTAAGGCGTATCTTTCATTTTAAGTTATAAAATTTACTAAAAACCAATAGATCAAAGTTCTCACATCGACTATTCTTAAGTTTCAATTACTCTTCGCGGTGAAGTAGATTTGATTACTATATTGAATTTCCAATGTTTTTAGCAAACAGCGCATGCGTTAAGTGCGTCCGTATGCGAGATAGCTCCATATCATATAATATTCAAAATGGAGATAATGCACAAATTTTGCGTGTGTTACCTATGAGAGTAATAAGTCCTATTATGAATCATGCAAATCTAGCCTAGACATTAAAGGATGTTATCATATCTGCACAGGTTGGTGTTTTCTTAATTTTGGCGAACCCATCTATCAGCGGTATTCTATACTGTAACTAATCGAAATCTTTGGTATAATAGCTTACAAAACTTTAATTATCTGCTACTTGTTAGTCGCCGAAGTTAAGGATAAGTCGCATGCCCTGATGACTCGACGTTATTTTTATTGTCGATAAAATAATTTGATGTAGAAATATTCTGTATTGCGTCGGTGTATCTCGTTCTCGGATAAAACCATGGTACGTAGTGTGCGATGTTTATGTATACTCATATTATGATTCACACGATTTCTCTCGTTATTTACACATAGAGGTCTATACACAATTCGGATGATACTAATGTAATTAACTCTTCCATAAGTCTCGGAATAAATATGTGGATTAAATAAATGAATGAATATATTTCCGTTAAATTTTTCGTATGTGACCTTCCAGAGTATCTTATCATACAACGGGGCCGCAATCATAGCCATGAAGGGAAAAGGCTGTGTGGCTATAGCATCAGATCGTAGATTTGGAATACAGTTCCAGACTCTGTCTACAACGTTCCAGAAAATATTTGAGATTGGACCAACGACTTATATAGGCTTGCCTGGGCTGGCTACTGATGTACAGACAGTGTAAGTATAAGGATTAACGATTGTGTTCACACACAAATTTGGATAGCATTATTGTGATGTACAGTGTATGACATTTGTGCATAGTAGCAGTGCACATTCTATCGTAACAGTTTACAGTTGTGTACAGTGTATGCTGACAGTCTTCATATGGTTTAGTATTGAATCGTTTTGAATGGCTGTGTATGATAATAAATAAGTAATAAATAAATATTATGCATTTATATACCCCCTTCACTCCATGCAGTTCTAAGGGTGGTCTTCGGTAGTAGCAACAAATATTGGACAAGGTGTAGTCGTAACAGTTGGAGGTTATACTGTGTGACGAGATACGACTTGAGCATGGTTTTAAAAAAGTTAATGGAGATTATGATTGTATCGGAGTGTATGATTTCGCTGTTCAGTGTTTATGATTACAGTATATAGCCAGTGTATGATTACAGTGTATAGTCAGTGTATTATTACAGTGTATAGCATAAGATTACGGTGTATAATCAGTGTATGAATAGAGTGTATAACCAGTGTATGATTACAGTCTATATAGCCAGCGTAAGATTACAGCACTAGTGTGATGGCAGTGTGTGAACAATGAATCACGGCAGTGTACACTGTATGACTGATGTGTTCTTGAATAATATCAGTGTATAGTGTATGATAGCAGCGTTAGACAGGAAGTTAGTCGAGTTTCCATTAGTATTCTAGGTATCTTCATTGTTATTATAGTTTTTCTTTGTTAGTCGTCTGTTACTTTCTGTGTTAACACTTATTCTGGGTTATATCCGTTAGTATTCTAGTTTATCTCAATTTGTTATTTAAGTAATGTAATTTCTGTTATCTCTGTCCATATTTTAGGTTATATCCATTAGTATTCCAGGTTTTCTCTGACAGTATTCAAGCTTATGTCCATTAGTATTAGCGTTTTTTATTAGTATTCTAGGTTAACACTGTTAGTATTTTGGGTGTTCTTTGTTAGTATTCTGGATATTCTCTGTTAGTACTCTGGGTATTCTCTGCTTTCTGGGGTATTCTCAGTTAGTATTCTGGGTATTCTTTGTTAGTATTCTGGGTATTCTTTGTTAGTATTCTGAGTATTCTTTGTTAGTATTCTGGGTATTATTTGTTAGTATTCTGAGTATTATTTGTTTGTATTCTGGGTGTTTGTTTGTTTTCTGAGTATTCTCTGTTAGCATTCCTGGTATTCTCTGTTTGCTTTCTAGGTACTCTTTCTTTGTTAGTATTCTAGGTATTCTCTGTTTGTTTTCTGGGTATTCTCTGTTAGTATTTTGGATATTCTCTGTTTTTATTTGGGTATTTTCTGTTAGTATTCTGGGTCACCCTTCGTGATCTTCAATTTATTTACAGTTTATATGAAATGAAATTTATTGGATTAAAGTTTACTTATTAGCTGACCTGTCAAGCACAATTTACATTAAATGTTAGCCTACTGCTCTTAGACTATAATGTAATTACTTCAATTATATAAAATTAATACCTAACAGTATACAGGTAATACAGATCAATGTTAGATACAATTATGTACATTTAAGTGAGCACAAAATAGAAAACAATGTTAAATAATACAGTGGAAAGTAGAACAAATATCGAAAAAGGAAATCATATATGAGCTGACAGCATTGAATAACTGCCTTGGGTTCAGTATATGCCATACATTTTACTCATACATGACATCAAAGTGGCTGATGCCTGACATGTGGATACGTTTCACTTGATTCAAATGGCACATCATTGAGTATATCTGATTATGCTACATGTCGTTTACTCGGTGCGTTCGTTTAGCATGGACAAGTTGAGGTTCAAGATAAACTTGTACGAGCTTCGTGAGGGCCATAGGATTCGCCCGAAAACCCTCACAAACCTCGTCAGTAATCTCCTGTATGAACACAGGTGCGTTCCTAGATTATTAATGACAGGTACATTCCTAGATAATTAAATACAGGTGTGTTCTTCGCTTATTGATTCCACATGCGTTCCTTAATTATTAACTACAAGGGCATTCCTAACTTATTAACTACAGGGCATCCCTAAATTATTAACTACTGGGGCATCCTTGAATTATTAATTACAGGTACATTTCTTGTTTATTAATTACAGGTGTCCTCCTAGATTATATGAATTGCTTTTTCTTCACCCACCCTGCGGATGTGACAACCATACATGATTTCAGTGTTCCATGGCCATATATTTGACTATTGGTATTTACATTGGCGTTGTAAATTTTGTAGATTTATTCTAATCCATCAGTTTTGTAGAAATGTGATCGGTTCCGCTCTCGAATGACTTTAGTTGACGATTCTACATCGTCAGACATCGCTCATGGTGATTAGTAGTAGTCGTTAGTGTCATATTACCGATGGATCTTGGGAAGTGCCGTTTACAGGTGTGCACTGGCGATTGCCCGTTTTATCATATCCGAGGTTTTGTTGTAATAACCACAAGTAGCACAAAAGCTGCTTGTAAACTTGTCGGTATGGGAGAGAAATGCGCAGAAAAACTCTTCACTTCTGGTGGGAGTTGAACCCACGACCTCCAGTTGACTGGTCTGGTGCTTTACCAACTGAAGTACAGGAGGACATTCTCCCGCACGTTTATATGTTTAACATTGGCTTGAGAACACATTAGTATTCCAAGCCTGTATACCATGATAGCGATATACGCAGAGGACATCTCTTTATCAAGAAATAATAGACTATAAATTGTAAGCCTGATTATCGCTTTCTTTCCTGTGTAATCGTAAGGTTAATGGGGGGGGGGGGGGGGCCATTGTGCTTTAATAAACATCTGGAGAGGAAGACACAGAAAAAAACCTATCGCCTCCAATGGGAATCGGACCACCCCACCCCCACGACTCTGGGGTAACCGTTCTGGCGTTGTACCAGCCGACTGAGCGATATCAAACCCGCGTCTAGCCACGGCTACAATGCGTGGCTCGTGGGACAACTCCAAATGGAGCGACGGGTGGATGAGATAGACGATGTATCGATGCCTAGAAAACGATATACTGCAATGTGCACCTGCTCATTCATCATCGCGTCTCAGGTTCGGTCCGTACTTTGTGGAGCCGGTGATCGCCGGGATAGACCCGGTGACGGCCGAGCCGTTCGTGGCCAGCATGGATTTACTCGGCTGCACGATGTTAGCCGATGATTTCGTCGTGAGCGGCACGTGCACCGAGCAGATGTACGGCATGTGCGAGTCGCTATGGGAACCAGACCTGGTGAGTTCCGATGCGATTAACGCGTCGTACTTTCTGAAAAAAGAAAAAAACACGGAATAAGATTGTTTTGCCAAAAACAAAAAGTTACGTGAGGATTGTATTTTATTATATCTAGATGTCATGGGAATGTATTGTATATATATGTCATAGAATTTATTGTATCTATATACCATAGGAATGTATTTTAATTATATATCATAGGAATCTATTGTGTTTGTATATTATAGAAATGTATTGTATGTACATATCATGGGAATGTTTTGTATTTATACAGAGTTGTCCAATGAATCTTGACCCCCCTACATGTTATTGCTGCTTGATCGATAACAAAATGACATTTTTCACAAATTTCAATTTTAATAGACAGAACCATCAATTCTTATTAGAAAACAGCATAAAAGGTATTTACAAAACCTTTGATGTACTTATATTATAATCGTGAACACATACCTATGCCATATTTCGGGCCTTCATTTTCACAAGATTATACGCTTTCACAAGAAA
>WURV02171170.1:0-14296 GCA_011762755.2 Epimenia babai | reverse complement strand
CCTGGAGCTGACCGATTCCTCTGGCGAGCTCATCGGGACTTAGGTGCCGACGTCCTGGCATGTTTTTGCCACAATATTACTTGCGATAGTTATAGCGAACAAAGGAAAATACAAAAAATGACCCCTAACAACTCGGAACAAAAATGGATAAAATGATCAGATGGCTAAAATGTCTGAAAATTTACTATGCCCCAGTTGAGCCAATCCCCACACATCAAAACCATTGCGAACCTGCCAAAAGCTTTAGAGTACATCCATAAGGACCCGTGGGGCCAAACATATCCATCACATATTGTACATAAAAAAATATACTATATATACTTCATGATCCTTAGCAAATTTTGAGTAGTTTATATACCCAAGACTGAGTTACAACTCACAAAAACTGAGGCCAGCACACCAAAATAGGGTGGCTGACAAAAAAAATAACTGACGAAAATAAGCTTGACACAATACAGCGACCGCGCAAAACTGATAGAGAGCCAGCGTGACCGACGCTCTAAACTTAGTACGAACACAAAAGCTCCATATAGGTAATAGTCGGACAATATTAACTAGTGACCATTGACTGCAAGCCGTCACTACAAGTCCCTAAATGAGCCTCGCGTCTCAAACTTCACAATTGGGACGCGCTTGCGAGAAGCGCACAGAAGACTCCTATAAGAGCCCCGTAATAAGTATCTCTACGCACTGAGCTAAGATTAAATTTGTGACAATGATAAGGATTATCATAAGTGTTTACCGCCACGTCGTAGAGGACGGGGATCCGGGTATGCACCTGTCTATCTTCTGATTAAAAACGGTACGAGTGGATATTTTCATAAATTTATAACTATAACAGGACGTTCGTTGTCAGATAAAACGCACTATCTATTATAATGATAAAAATAAACGTATGAAGGGTATTAGGAAGTTGTGCCAAATATGTATTATTTATTCATGACAATTTATCATTTTGATGCAGTCTGTGTTGTCTTAACCTTTGTAGTAATGTGTGCTATATTCACACAGACGTTTTACTCAATTTAATCTGTCTATTTTTCAGAATAGGATCATATAGGGCCAACCTCTGAACTAAGTATTTTTGGCCCGCTTGTTAAAGTAAACGTGTCAAGGCATAACAAACAAACGCGTGTTTGTAATTATAAAATGTCATTAGATAAAATATACTCATATTAATTGATCATTGACAACCGATACAGGTACTGGATTGCAAAGTTTCATCCTGTAAACAATTTCCCCAACAAATCTCACACATCTGTCTACCAGACGTGCGTCTGTATTGTCCCATTGCATATTGTCTGCATTGTTGCCTTTGGGAAAACTCTGCAACTACTAACTAGCAAGCACGGTTACTAGGAATAAAACTTCGAGGGTAGTGATGTCTTATTTTCAAGTTCACATTCACAGAAAATTTTAGTGGCGCATTTAGTTTGTATTTCGTTTCATTCACGTTATGACAAGTCGCGACAATAGACATGTCAGTACGCGGATTCCCTATACACATTTCATTACCAAAATACGCACCAATAAAAGCCCTTAAAAAGATATGTCTTTAGTTGAAGCTGAGATCTGAAAGGTACGAGAAATGTTTGTTGACGCTGTGACATTAGAAGTTCATTGCACGATCTTAGACCTGAACTGGAAGAAAAAGTGTCTACCAGATGCAATAAGACGACATGGGTTAAATACTGCCATGTAAGCGTCACATGGCCGCGGAGGGCGTGTGGGAACATAAAAATGAAGAAAGTTGAAGAAGATTATAATATAACCAGGTCCAAGATTGTGAAAACCAGGGAATGCAATGACAAAAACATTGAACCCAATTCTTTTACGAATGGGAAACCAATTGAGAGCAATTAGGTACAGAGATAGCCGACAGAATTCATCTTTACAATTCGACATGCAGCTTTCTGAACACCATAGAAGCGATCAATGAGGAGAGACAGCGGACATCCTATAAGTAAGCTAGAAGTCACTTATGAATAGACAACAGTAGAACAAATATAAAAGGAATCCGATGCTGGCAAAGTCGCCATCAATAGGGAGAAATTGTGAAAAAAGAAACCGGCAATCTCTCTTTGAAAGTGTTGATTCAAGATAAATTAATACAGTACTGCTCAACTATTTTGTGAAAGCAATTCAAAATTAAATGTGTTTTGAGATTGCTTTATATTGGCTGACAGTTTTAACATGTATGAGCGCAAACCGGCAATTAAGAAGATTGATACTCTTGAGCGTGATGGAAGAGTCTGAGATTGATCAACGAGAACGGACAATGTTTTAGTATGCCAATGGATTTATATAGTGACTTTCTTGAATTCGACAATTCGCCGATTAATAATGGCGAATACCCCAACTTCAACGAGATCAATCAAAAGGTGTTAAAATATAAAAGATAATAAATCAATAAACCGTCTTATATGGCAAAAAACAATGTAATACGTACGACAGGTTTAGAGTCGGATTTTTGTGGGCGATTTGAAGCGAGTCTCTGTTTTAGACGAGAGTCACACGATGCGTATCATGCGCGATAAGCGCGCCAATCAACGTACGAGTTTGCGATATTCAACGAACACGGATCGGGCCGACATATATAAATAATGACAGAAACCTGATTTCCCATATTTCGCGGACGAATAGAAAACCGATATATACTACGAAAAATTCGAGACTGTTCACCTCCGTTGATACAGGACTCACAAAAGTAAGCTAACTTAAAGTTATCAATTTTAATTATATTTCCACTTTTGGTATATTAAATTTTTGATTATTCAAACTATCACTAATCAGCCACATTGATTGAAGTCTCGCAGCGCGGACCAGTTACATTCACGGCAATACCAGTATACATATCTTTGAATAAAATCCGAACAAGGTACCGTAGTACTGACGAAATATACTCATGACAATATATGTGTGTGCTAACGACGAACCAAGTGCAAAAACCGCGAGCACACACACCACGATATACGATAAAACTAGACATTAACGAGAATATACATTTCTAGCATGCCCGCTTTCGTTAATTAATGATTTCGAAAGAAATTATGCCGATATTTGGACTTCATCGTCAGCAATAATAAACTGCTTGTTACATGTGCTGCATGTAAGAAACGCTCAGCAGTTACCCGATACAAGGTATCCTTCAAAGTTATAACAAGGACCTCCATAACCGGTCGGGTGCTTTAATCGTTATCTGATGGTAATGGTTATCTGGAGGTCGTTGGTTCGTGTCCCCTCAGAGGTATTGGCTTTTCCTGTGCATTTCTTTCCAGCTCTTTAAAAAAACCACATTTTCTACCCATACTACCATCACTGAAAAATTATAATTCAGTAAAAGTTGTGCAAAGTAGCCTATATAATAAGCTATTTAAGGTATCCAGGGTAGTTTGCGAATTGTGGATTATTAAGAAGTCGTTGGAAAAGACAGCTTTGTAAGAAAAGCATTTGATTGTTGCTAATACCATCGGAATAATAATCTCGAAGTTCAAAGGGAACCCATATTATTACCAGAATTCAAAGTCCAGTTTGGTTTATCTGTCGGCTTTCATTTAAAGGGGGAATTTCATAAACCTTTTATTGTATTGTATTTATAGGCCGAAGTAATCGTTGTGATAGGCCATTCTTCTCGCACAATCTGATTAGCCTCACTTATAAGGAGTGGGGGGGAACCCTGGGCAGACAATTGACCTTTTTCCATTCACGCCACGGGTTCCAAATGTCTACATATGAACTACGTATGTCGCACACTCCGCTAAGTCTATAAAAGGTCCATGTTTATTTACAATGAAATGACGACATAGCGGGGGGTGAACGACATGGAGAGCACTTATAGAGCATCTGAAGCACAGCAAAGGTCAGAGGGAAAAAGCCCCAACAGAACCACACTGCAAGCACGCAAGGGCTACCCAGACCCCCATGGGCAATGAGGTTTAAAGCGTTTTCAGCCGGAAAACGCCACAGTGAGCATACTGGTTCAAGCGGGATTCGAAACAGGGACCCTTGAATTAAAATCCAAACGCTCTAACCACTACGCTAGCTGCCCCCTTTTCATAAACATTAGTCACCTTACCTATCATTTTCATAATTATTAACGTTATCTGCAATATTAGATATATGCCGAATTCGGTGGGTAGATTAAGCTTATTAAAAGTACTGCACCAGGCGGATTATTAGAAGTACGCACCGGGCGGGTTATTAAAAGTACAGCACCAGGCGGGTTATTAAAAGTACTGCACCAGGCGGGTTATTAAAAGTACTGCACCAGGCGGGTTATTAAAAGTACGCACCGGGCGGGTTCTTAAAAGTATGCACCAGGCGGGTTATTAAAAGTACGCACCGGGCGGGTTATTAAAAGTACGCACCGGGCGGGTTATTGAAAATACGCACCAAGCGGGTTATTAAAAGTACGCACAGGGCGGGTTATTAAAAGTAGGCCTACACACCGGGCGGGTTGTTAAATCGATTAATTCACTAGTCAGCGTTTTATTCAGACAAATTACGAGAATTCTTTCAAAGGTACGTTATCTTAGAGAATAATTAGAAGTTTTTAATTAATTTTTGAAATTTTTCGTGACAGGATAAGCTCAGTTTAGATTTGCGAGCACCTGTCATCATGAAAACGATGATTATAGCGGTCGTCTTGCTGTGTCTGATGACAGCCAACGCCCAGCACAACCGTATGTGTATAACAATACAGTAAATGTCTTGTTATGTAGCAACAAATTGTGTAATAGACACATGACCGCAAAAGAGCGAAGATTGTTACTATTATTATGCAGTTACTATCACTAGAAACCTAGCTTTATACTGGAGCCAACGCCAGTGGTACAGAAATGAAAAACGCAGAAAGAAAACCCGCTTCAAATTTAGAACCGGGTGCGGTAAATCGGAAGCTTCAACCAATGAACATATAGTTCCAAGCACGTGACCCTAACTGTATACTCGTTTACTTGATAACAAGATGGTGCCTAAATTAGTTTAAAATTATAGCACGAAAAAAACGGAACTTTCTATCATTTTACCGGGAACATAGGTTTCTTTGGAACAACCGCAACTAGGACTATTTCAAAACTAGTCAACTAAGTTAACTAATTGAAGAGCCGCAGGGAGCAAAGTTGATTTGTCTTCGTCACTACTTTTCCACTCAGTATAAAAAACTAAATTAAGATCTATTTCACTATCAGTTATGAAAAAAGTCAAAAGAGTCAAAAAATGGAATTATTCCAATTCGGAAATTAAATCAAATATAAGTTTGAATATATTTAGACTAATATATACACAACAATTATTGAATGAGTATTTGGTTTTTATATATATTCGACATGTATATATAAAGTATATTTAGTGTATATATATATATATGTATATATATATATATATATATATATATTGTATATGTTCCCGGTATAACTGTTATTGAATACGCTACTTATATCGTATATGAACATTCGCATATTTTAAAGCTATTGATCCCAGTTTTTACTAATTTTTAGTTATTAAATACTTAAACCAGTTTATGTACATTAGTGGTACTGCAGGCTATTGCTTCTTCCGTTTTCCACTTTCCCTTTTTCAAACCTATATATACGGTGTCATGATTTACTGACATAGCCTACTAATGTAATATTATTGTGTATGTTGTAGATTATTTATGATCGTGTACTATACAAACACTGTGTGTATATTGTTTTTGAGAAATAAACAACAAAACAAAACGCAACTGGAGTTGCTATTGTGATCGGCCATTTTGTAACTACGTCGTATCACGTGACGAACGTGGCACGTGAAAGTAGCGAACCTCATACAGTGAGAAACCTTGGCGCGATTTTTGATGTAAATCTATCTTTGTCTTATCACACTAATTCTATGTGCCGATCTTGTAACATAAAATTACGCTTGTAACATACAATTACACTACATAAAACGCATTTGACCGTGTGTTAGTCGCGCTGCTACTGAAATTATTTTTTCCCTGATTTTTTTTATCGTTTGCACTATTGTAATTCGTTTTTAGTCGGGGCTCTAGCGACACCATAACGCTGACGCTGACGCTGGCGCTGGCGATGGCGATGGCGATGACGATGACGATGACGATAACGATAACGATAATAATAATAAAAACGATAACGACGACGGCGGCCACGACGACTAACTAGTATGTCTCTCAAGCGCCTATATACATTTCGTGTAATAACTAATTATATTGCATTACAAAATAATAAAATTATATAAGTTAAATCCTAGCTTAACACAACAGTTGAATGAAATGTCTGCCAAACTACAAATTTGTACAAAAACACAGGTGTTCCTAAAAGACCGGGATCAGACGTGTATGACAGATACAATAAAGAAAGGATTGTTTACACAGAGATTAGGGTACTACAGACCTACACAATAGCTAAACAAATATTCACAGGCAAATGACAACAATAACGAGCACAGTCAGCATTAAATAAACATATAAAATTTATAAACTTACAAGAACTAAAACACAGATGAAATATAAAAAACTGGAGCTAAGCTAAACACGTCTGACCCCTACGACGACTAGTATTTTTGGTTGATATTATTTATGTTTAATATGTGTATTCGTACGATTTCTAGTTATATATATATACCGGTTTAATGGTTGTTTTGCACGTTTTCTTGTCGAATATAGATGCTTAACTTGTATTTAAATGTCAATCAATTGATTTCATTATAGCATAAGGTGTAAGTGGGATACATAATAAGAATCATAATAGATTAATTTTCGATAAAATTTTCAGAGCAATTTATGTAGCTTTATAAAGCACACGCACTATTAGAAATCTTACACATATACCTGCACAAATTGTCGTGAAAAGAAAAAAAATTAATAATAAATAAAAAACACCATAGATTATATGTTATAAAATATATATGATTATTCATATATGATTGTAGTAAATATTGTAGAACAAGATGTATTTTATACAACATATCCTTTTCAGAAAAAACCTTACTGAATATCTTTTTAAAAAACGTAATTGTATTTATTATTATTCATAACGCAAATATCGATAGAGGTAGGTGGTAGAAGCCGCAAAGCGACCCCTCGTCCGCCGTAGATGTGATGAATGAAATCGAGATGCCAAGAAAGAATATAATAATAATTCATTTATTTTTGGGGCCCCCTAATAACTGGTATGTCTCTAAAGCGCCTATATACATTTGGTGTAATATCTAATTATATTGTACAACACAATAGACAGCACATACAAGTTTAATCATAGCCTACCACAACAGTTAAATGAAATAAAATTCCAGTAATTTATAGTGCCCTTCCAACACATGGCCTTCAAAGACACCAAAAATTCACGGTCACTAGGAATGAATAGAAATACAAGGAACACAAGGAATACTACAAGACTTACTACAACCCAAATGATAACAATACTTCCCCGTTTCGCGCGATCTGTCTGCGCACTCTAAACTCATCAAAGACCAGGGTCAGACGTGTATGGAAATTTACACTCTGGTTAACACATAATTGTTGATACAGTGGTTAAGTGATTACAGACGCACAACTATAGCTAAACAAACACTCACGGCAATTCATACAATAGTACTTAATTACAGGGAGAAATTTAGTCTACAAAATATCAATAAATCACTAAAATTTCTGACATTTAACATCCACAACTTACAAAGTATAAAACTTACAAATAAAATATTAACATTACCATAAGCAGGAAATCTAGCACTAAATAATGGTATAAAAATTATTAACCTAAAAGGACTAAAACACAAGAAAAATAACGAAATACTGGACCTAAAGCCAAACACGTCTGACCCCTACAACTGCGACACAGATCTGAGGGAGCGATCCAGTTTAATTGAAAAAAAGCAAATTAGTCATATTGATTTTTATAATTCAATCTTGAACATTTTCTTACCTACGCAAGGTGTGTGGAAGCCAGTGTGTGTTAAATTCTCAGGGTTAATTGAGGTATATGCTTGAAGGATGCTTGTTGTTTACTTTACATACTCACGGCATGTACATTAGTAAATATCTTGGCCTACTAAATCTGATTCGCTGTATAATGTAAGCAATATGACGGGCTCAAACGAAGATTTTGAACGAGTGGTAGTTTCGAGCCGTAATACAAAATGTTGTCCACGTGTAATTTAGTTACGCATTATTCAGGTGATAGAATGTGTGGGAAGATCAAATACAAACCCCGGACGCAAGGGTGCTGCGGCAGCGGCAGGGAGGTCTATGAAAGAGCAGTGGAACAGTGTTGTCCGGATGGAAACGTCAGACCTATTTGGCAATCGTGCGGTGAGTAAAACATTATAAAAAATTGAATCAATTCCAGTCTGCGTACGCTCCCATGAAAATAAAAAAAATAACGAACGAGTTATCGTTTCCTTCAGACGAGTCTTACCTCGGTCTACAAGACCATATTATGCTATATAATCTAACAGATAAGCGGTCAATTAATTGAGCCGTTTCATTTTAATAGTGTAAGCCCATTTAAGATTAAGACATTGGATAGTGATATTTGGGATGTAGTGAGAGTGAATTTCATCTATGACATGTTTAAAGCAATCCAGTCGGAATATACAATATTCATTGATTAGGTAGGAAATTAACTTTATAAATAATGATATACACAATAATAAATATTCGTAAAACAGATAGCATACAATACACAATCTAAGAAAGCATAAAATGACGTACTATACTGGTACTGTTATCGTGACAGCCCCTCATCGCATCTCATGAATTATACTTGATATCTTAATCGTGATGTAGGTCAAAAACCGTTATAGTCTTCTTTCTCGTATCACGGAATATCGCGCGTGAATCAATATGTTAACACGATCTCACCCATCCGTACTGCGTACCTTTTCAATTCTTACCACTACTACGCACCATGGGAAAGCCAAACACTTTTCCTGTGTGTATCGTCATCTACAGAACTGTGCGGGAGCAAAGCCTATATTGTCAATACCCAATCCTGTTGCCAAAAGAAAAGCGTCTTTAGCAAGAAAACTCAGCAATGTTGCCCGGACGGAAGCATCAGATACCGATGGGAGGCGTGTGGTAAGTGGCCGTACCTTTTTCGTAACGCGCTTATTTTGACTGTGCATTAGGTACATTGACTATAAGACTAATGGTGTGCCCAGAAAAAAACTACCGTTCAGAAAATTAATTTTTTCTCAATGCTGTAGTAGAAATTGCAGCAAAACCTTTCTTATTACCCAGCGGTAAACAAACTACCAACATTCGGAACACACGAATGTCCCGCTTCGCTTAAGGAAAATATCGAAAATACGTGAGCTTAAATAGCTCAAAACGTGTATATTATTGTGGGACAACTAACCTGCCATGTGAAATCAATATACAGAAAATTGCGCCGGACGGAAGTACAACTTTCACACGCATGCGTGCTGTAATAAAAAGACGGTATACAACCGTAACTCACACAAATGCTGCAGTGATGGAATGGTGTTACACAAGTTGCTTTTTTGTGGTATGAATTTAGTTAGTCTAATTTATGATTGATGTTGAGGGTGAGTGCAAGTGAATAAATATCAAAGATAGTTAATGCCAAGTTATAACAGATATTTTATATGGCTCTAGTAATGGCTCAGTAATGATAATCGAATGTCTAAGAGAGTTGCAAGTGAACTATTTTATTCTGTTTATGTGCTCTTTAACGATTCATACATCTCAGGTTATCTCCAAATAATCCACGCCTTTCATGCTAATATTGAATATATCTAGAGAATACGTAATTAATCACTTTGAGCTCTATGAAATACATTGGGCATTTTAGTAAAACCGTAAAACAACAATAAAATTCGGAACGTCACTAGTTAAACGCAGTTAAATGTGTTTATACAAAAAATATTAGCCAAATTTAGCATTACCCTACTATTGTCTATTGCATGAAAATTCAGCTTAAAATTCCGTTTGGGAATATGCAAGATAAAACTCATTAATTTTGAAATGATATCTAAATCTATATCAACTTGGAGAGTTAATGCCGCGTTTTGTGTACAACCCATATGATTATACCACAGAGCCGTGTGCCGGAGTTCACTACGACATAACTCAACGGTGTTGTAATAAGACAACCGTCTACAACCGATGGACGCACAGATGCTGTACGGAGGGAGGCGTCACATGGCTATTTTCTAAACCCAAATGCGGTAAGTCAACGATATATCTACAGCTAGATATGTATCAGTCGTGTTCTTTTAGCCATCGACAAATTTTCGGTAAATTTCTTCTCTCATGTTACTGTAGAAGATACGAAGGGAAACTACCCCATCAGTTATGGTTTAAGGCCAATTAAAGAATTCGATCGCAATAAAAAACACAAGGGGCTAGAAAATATCTAGTACTGTGAATCTAACCATAGATGGGACTCAAATTGAAAATGTATACTGTACTAAGTTTCTTGGTGTATACATTGATAACAATTTGAATTGGGATACACACATTATAGAGTACCTGGGAACAAAAATTTCAAAAATCTTATCAATATCCTATAGAGGTAAATACTCATTGCCATCACCTTCACTTCTATTGCTATACCAAACGTTAACAGTCCCATATCTGTATAATTATTGTGAAGTATGGGGTAGTACTTATAAAACGAGAGTCAGTAATTTGTGGATTCTACAAAAGAAAGCATCTCACAACTCTCATACCAATCCATTGTTCCTAAAATGTAAATGACTAAAACTATGAGATATTATCGAGTTCAAATCCTGTCTTGTATTATATAATGCCTATCACAATCAATTACCAGCAAATCTACAAAATATTTTCATCCGGGATACAACCCCAGGTATCACCAGAAGCAGGAATGACTTTAAAGTTAACTTCACCAGATCACCTGAGAAAAGTCTGTTTTTGTCAATACGGGGTGTAAAATTATGGAATAATCCAAAACCGAATCTTAAATATAATATCATCGACTTCATCTTTTTATGAGGCATCTAAGGAATAAAATTATTTCAAATAATTAGCTAATTATAAATAATTACTAATACTAGCTTCGTTTGATTATTTCCGGGTAGCACAATATTTCGTTAGGGCAGATCACTCATTGAAAGATCTTCGTGTGTCCATATTGAAGTTTGTTTCCGGAATCAATCACCAAGAGAGTCTAGGCCCTCGACTCTCAAGTAGAGGAATCGAAGTTACTAAGTAAACTCTACACGGTACAACAGGGCTTTCATCGTAACATTGGCTTCAGCCACAACACCTCATGTATTCGTGGCTGAACACATATACTCTTGTCTAGTTATGGTTTTTCACACTTTACACTGTTTGTTATATTATACATAATCACATTCTTTCTATTTTTGTACTGATATTGTTTTTCCCATTCACTGACCCAACATGATTTCGTACGTCTCGATCGACCGATTACTCAATACAATATATCGCAATCGACTCAAACCGTACAACAGCAGGTGTTACTTGTAATTATCGCATATATACATCGTTTGAATCATTGCTCGTTATAAAATCATTGTGTTAGTTTTATCGAATCCTTATTGGACACTTGAGCTCTGTTGTCCCGAATACATTCCTGTGTTATAATTCCTACTTTCAAGACATGCTGCATAGTGTTTATGTGAGAGCTTGTGATCAATAAAAATAGTTAGTCTACACAAAAGTTGCTGCCCTTTCATCATTCACGCTGCTGTCAATTACTGAAATGAGACTAACACGACTACCCACTCAGAACGTCCCCAAAAATGCAATTTTTTCGACGACCTGCTACGAACTCAAAATGTAACGAATGTAAATGATATGGGTGTCATTATAAAGCCTGCTATTTTTCTTTAAAATAAGCTTTAAAAAATCGAATAAATCAACATTTGTCACAGATATGGATATTTTCCCGAGCCCGAGAAAGGTCAAAATGCTATCGGGATCAAGTTTTATGTTTCTTGGAGATGAATTAAAACAAAAATTATATAGGCACTTTCGCGCCACTGACAAGTTAGTGTGTTAAGAGGGTGTAACGCCTTAAGGCCCCGCTTCTTTCACGGGGCCTCCGTCCATCTTCATGCACAAGTGGACCTCCCTCGCCATATCACCTACGACCCTACGAACTCCAGGAGTCAAACTCAAGCTGTCGACCTCGGCAGTTATTCGTGTTTACAAGTCAGCCGGGGGAGTCGCGTAGACCATGCACTTCAGGAATCCCTAGAGGTCAAAGTCACAAGGTCTGGGGAGCGAGGTGACCACTTCACGTCATGGTTCAGAGCGATCACCAAAGAGGTCCAGGTACCGCTGCCTATTCGGGTTGTCCTGAGAAAAGACGAGGCCGATAATGAGACCATTGCCACATAGACCTATCACCGACACTCTCTCAAGCTGAAAGTTGCGATCGAAATTGAATGGCAGTGGATAGCCCAGAGGCACATACTCGCGCACTCTATGTTAGTTGACCCTGCCATCGAGGGTGAAGGTAGCCTCAACATCAATGTTCAGATGTTGGAGTGAAAGGCCACCATAACTTCACATAAACATTTAGACAATTTTAGAGGTCATTTCAAAATGGAGAGAAATACCTTGATTGGAGAGGAACATGAGAAAATCAAACATAATTATGCTTTTAAGTTGTGTGAAGACAAGCCGTCTGGGTGTTATATGTCGCTTGTTACTTCACTGAGCTCTTATCGAAATAAAAATAATTTATAGTTGTCACTTATTAGATCTTTTAGTACAGTCGTCTTTGTCTGCTAACGCAACAGTATATATTTTTTTTGTTTTAATGTCTTTTTGTTTATTGAGTGATTGGTTTCATCATTTTTTGAACAAAAAGTTCAGCTGATTCGTCAGACCATAAACCGAGAGTCGTCTGGTATCGTTAACAAAATACCACTAACTGACGCTTGTTTCTCGTCTTTCTCTGCTGTTTCTACGGAGATTTCTGTTCACATACCCCCTCGTCAACTTAGGTCGGCAAATCACTCATTGACTGCTATCCAGAGGTGCCGTCTTCCCACTACCAGTAGCCGTTGTTTTCGTAATGCAGGTCCTACTCTTTGGAACCATCTTCCATATGAGATTAGAACTGTTCGTAGTTTTTCTTGTTTCAAACTCAAATCATATCTATTCACTTTGCCGTCTTAGCTCGTTCTACTTATTTTGTTGTTACGGATCGCCACATTCGATTATTTATTATTTCTTTTTTTTTACCGTGAACCGCTCTTTGAGCATGTTGGTCATGGAATCAGAGCGGAATATAAATAACCTATTTATGTATTTATTTTATTTAAAAGATAATATGGATTGTGGATTAACTGAGATTATGATTAATGCACTCTTTCGTATATCAAGAATGCTTCGCCAGGTGCAATGAGCTATATAGCTAGGTCATGGATACAATATACTTTATTATAATGTGACTGAACCCGTAAAAAAAATAGACAGAAAACATCAAAACAACCAAGGGAGATGATAGGACATGATAAAAAACTCACGATCAAAGTCATCGTCATATCTGCCGGAAACTTCTTTGAAAGGATGAAGGGTATCGATGATTCTTCTGCAGTTTTCTTGGTGTTCACTTAGGTTGATATTGCTATTGATTATTGACGCTTATTTTGGGAGGTGGAAGTTGCTGGAGGTTTCCGCAGCAAGTCACAGAAGTCCTTTTAGAACTAAATTTAATTCGTACAATCGGTGTTGATGTACGGGCCCACCAGGTGTTGCGAATGCAATGGGGACGGGAGACAGCGCATGAGCTCGGAAGTGATAGGGATACCAATGAACCACTAGAGAATAGTCTGGTTTTAGGCAATTTTATTTTCAGAAACAGGCCTATCTATACATTCCTACATCCGTAAAAGGTTGACTCCATGTCAATGATTTATATTTGTTTTATCTACGGTTGTTTTATTTATCAGCAAATAAAAGTGGTAACACCTTTATGGCTCACTGCGGAGATATATATCACAAGCTTTCGAATGTTAGAACATTTTACATCAGGTGAATGATGGATATCATGTGTATTATCTGTGTAAATCTAGCTATATGTAGGGCAGATGTGAGTGTAAAACACTAGACTGCTAATCGCGGTAATGGGCTGGGAATCCTAGATATTCTTATCAACACAATCTAATTTGCTGATTATTTTTAATTCATCAATTTCATCTTTCATCTGTGTAAATCTAGCTATATACAGGGCAAATGTGAGTGTAAAACACTAGACTGATAACTGTAACTCACTCCTCTTTGGTATATCTGGCCACTTAACTCATAAACTCCAACTAGCCCAAAATGCAGCTG
>WURV02171159.1:0-14296 GCA_011762755.2 Epimenia babai | reverse complement strand
CCTCGACGCATCAATAATGAAAACAAGGGCGATAGGTTTCCGCGCAAACTAATGGTAATAACAGTAAGTAACTGGTCGGCTACCCTCTCTCTACTCTTGATCGCTCCCAGACAACGAGGCATCATCGATGCCATGAGTGCGGCATTTATCAGGCAACTCCCCATGTCATTGAGATTTCTGGGGCCTTCAGTCTTAAGCTTTTTATCTATATTATATAAGTTCATAGATTTTCTAGTGAGTTCTAATCCTGCGACTGTGCAGGGCAGTTCATCACCTCAGAGACATCATACTCAAACCATGGCTTGACTCTCCTAGCTGTGTGTTTGAGATCATTGTCCTGCTGAAAAATCTTTCTGAGATGCACGTTGTCATCCATGTAAGATAGCATTGTGTGCTACATAACATTCAGATAGATATACTGGTCCGTGATTCCATGAATGCACCTAAAAGGTCCGAGACTGAGCATGCCCAACCCACCGCTGAGTCACCATCCCCTGTCAGAGTTTCCCCGCAAACACTTCGTAAGCAAGCGTTCACCCACCCGACACCGCACGTAAACTCATACATCACTCCCCCGATGATCAAACTTCTTTTTCGTCTGATCAAAACACCCGGTTCCACAGACGTACAGGTCAGCCAGCCTACGCTTACCGTGGCGTGCTATCTTATTTTAGTCCGATCTGAACGGTTTCTTCTTAGCCACTTTTCCCGCTCTCCTTAGCAGGCGCTTCACCAAACTTTTACTAATGTCATTCAATGATCGAGAGCATCTCTGTCGGTGAGCGACGTCTGTTCGTGATCAATAAACGAACTATAATTCTCTCCTGCCCCTGCGACAGTTCCTTCGGTCTGCTTGTCTGCAGATACCTCGTAATAGTGTTGCTAACAGTACGGCGAGCACATCCTACCCGCTTCGTGATCTCTATACGACAGTCCTTCATCCTTAACACGAGTTTCTCAATTTCTTGCCCATGATCACAGAACTAAACCCCCTCCCTCCCAAAAAACCCGCGTTGAATGCTAACTTCCTGAAGCTCCCGATCATAAAAAACAAGAATTCTAGCACATCTCACTGTGATGCTGACTGTGATGCTGACTGTGATGCTGACTGTGATGCTGACTGTGATGCTGACTGTGCCACTGGTGTACGGACTATTGTTATGTCAAACGAACGGCAGAAGCAATCGGATTCATTGACCATGTAATGTGAATATCAGGTCTCACATAAGCCAACAGCAGACTGAACTTCATGGAGATGATGTCAATGACAATCTGTGCTTACATGCCACATACCACACATAAGAGGGTTGTAACATACAAGCAAAATAGGTGTATTTTCGAATAATACATATTTCATCATATATAGCTCGGAACTATTTCAAAGTAATTCTGATAATATTATTAAGGTATTTAAGTAAATCATCTTCATGGCTACATTTTAACACCCCCCTACCCCAAAAAAGACAATTTCGGAACCGTTTCCAAAGTTTTGGCCACTAGTAGACTTAGAGCTTAAAACAATTTCTTTAAACCTTGCTCGCGTCAACCTTTCATCTCTCAAGATTATCGAAATATGCGAGATGGTCACTTTTTATGCAGAATCTATGTTTTCGCTATAGATTCTACGAATGCAATACCAGTGTCTAACATTTTATAGGTCTACGTTACATTTTTACAGTAGGAATTTTAAGTATGTAACCAACGCAAGTATCTTAATATCACCCCTCCCCGTCTGTACATGGCAAGGCGATGTCATTCCAATCTTTCAGTGAATCCATTTTATTTTTCATTAAAACCTATGTCGTCTAGAAAGCCATGCTCATCTCTGATGTCATCATCTCAAGTTTTACGGTTGACACACTGTCTTCGGCACGTAAGCTGATGCTGGGTTGCTGGGTGGCGGGTCGCGTTCAGCCACTCAAGTCGAACGCACTGATCTAGTCAACACTGTTGTATCTCATTGTTGTTTTGTTGTCATTTCGAATCATGAACTACCGACGACTAAAACATACCGATCCTAGCTTACTATTCCTTTCGCGTGCTATTTCACTCAATCATGTGCACGTAAATCTGATTCGTTCATCAATGTGGGAAATAAACAAAAAACGACGAGTCATGAAGACGAATGTAATTGGAATAAAAAAGTAGGCGACGAATAAGGCGTCGTGTATTTTCTATTAAACTACTAAACTGCTAGTGAATACACATTCCCGGGACAAAATAGAATACCGCATCTTCTACTTTACAGTTTTGTACCTTTTTACATGTAAATTTGTTTATTTGTTCAATGTGTTACCCTCCCGCCTTAGCAAGTCGTTGCACACAATGTATTCCCCGTATTATTACTGTTTTGTCCCATAGTTTTATCTAGCTTTGGCGACCTCGAGTTATAGAACATTGTAGACGTCATCGCCTTCTGTATTTCATGTGCACTGTACGGTATATAATTATTTTATGTCTACAATTATAGTTTTATCGCGAAAACAATGCCAATGTGTTGATTTGGACTTAAGCGGTTCTTTGGTCACTTCTTTAGTTATTCATGGATAATCCATTCTCGCGTCAGACGGACTCAGACCAAGGGTTACCGCGTAAATAACAGCGAATGTTAATATATGTCATGTTTTATGTCATGTTAATATAATTTCTCGTGTTGTGATAAAACTATTTAAAATCTTTAATTGTCGTATTTATGTTAACATCATTTGTGCTAATATTATAATTTTTGTTAGAATCGAGGCCATATAAGGACGAATGCAGTGTACATAATAGGGAATTGTATGAATGAACATTCAAGATTGGTACTATTGTTATTCGGCCTGTTTAATGTGGGGTTGAGACAACTCGTTTACGATCGATGTGCGACACCCTGTTGGCTGAGCGACGACGCCTAGCGACTGGTCGAGGCGATTCTCGGATCTGTTCGCAAGATTCGACGACTCGGATCGCTCCCGCCGCATATCGTGTGATTCTAAATCATATCGGCGCTTATCTTCTCGTAACTGGAGTCGCGATTTACGATCATCGAGCACGGTCTTGCAGTGTCGAAACTCAGCCTTGCGTTCGTCTGCGCTGGCTTTTCTCTCACGTAGAACCGGCTCGAGTTGAGCAAGTGTTCTGGGGAAATCGATGAATTCGGCGGGAGCGACGATTTGCGGAACCGGGTGAGACAGAGTTGGTACGGAGCAAAAACTTCCGACGGTCGTGACTGAAATCTTTGACGAAATGTCATTCCTCGACTCCATAGTCGACGTTTACTATTTCACGATTGTCTTATACAGTGGCTAAGTTGTCTTTTGTGCCGCGGTGTTTAGCGCATGTCGAATGCAGAAGCTACCACTAACAGTCTTAGCGTTAAGTAAATATAAGACTAATTAATAAGGATCGTTTAGGCGTCCAGTAATGTAAAAATTACTTTAAAGTATCGCCTTTAAAGTACATACACACAAGCGACGAACGCATTTTGTTATTTATTATGAACAAAGGCGTTTCCAATTTGATTTACTGTGTTACCTTACAGTTATGTAAAAATCGTTTGTAGCCCGAAAACTGAATTTAAATAAATGTTTCGGGCTATTAAAACATCATCCATAATATTCTCTATAGACCGTCCTGTAACGTGAACATGGATGTTGCTGGTATCAAGCAAACCGCTAGCGTGTCAAGTGTCAAAATATATAGCGCTTATGTGGGTTGACCTTGATATTAGGTGACCAGACAACGCGGTTAGTTCTACGGTATTTTTTTTCGACGAGACTACCAAGGAAGACGCGCGTTGGGTAGGTCATCGGTCGCTCCAATTTTCCGTTTAGGTAGTGTGAAAAGTAGAGAGGTTCTCTGGTGTGTAGTAGGCGGCCGGGAATATAAACGGGGTTATGGGGAGTTATACCGCCTGATTCTACGCCAGAATATAATCTCGGCATATCGGAGATGACCCTGGTTCAAGTTGTTGACCGTCTGATGGCGGTACGCGGTAGAGTCTATTGTTGCGGTCGTCGTTGGCCGCTGAATGACACGTTACGGCGACTTCTCGTTCTGTGGAAAAGGTTCAATTTTAACCCCACGATACAACGATATCTAAATATATTATATCGTCTTACGTGAATTACTATTTTGTAAAAAAAATATTGTGCTAAATCATATTGTATATTGCAGAATGTTAATTCAAGTTTTAATTACCGCATTGTTCTTACTCGTATTACTTGGTCGCGAGGTTGCGTAGCCGTTTTGAAAAAAGTAGGCAGCGGGTTTGTATTTATGATAAAAGTACAATAGAAACAAGTGATTTTTGACTGTCGGTATAATAACGTGATGAATGAAAGTCTCAGTGAATGTTCCTTGATCACCGACGTATAGTCCACATCGACCTGTCTACTGTCAAGCCTGCACGATACACGATAGCTTAATGGACATCAGCTGCTAGAGTTTAGCGGATACCTGTCAGACGTTTTAAGTTGGATTCGAGCTTGGCTAGGATACTATGATGGGCATGCTATTACTCTTGATAATTACATAAAAAAGTCGGACTATATTAACGGGAGAAACTGTTAGGGACTAATGAAGACATGCCTAGAGCTTACGATAAACAAAGGCAAAAGGGGTTAATTAAGCGAGGTACATTTTATACCGAAGAAATATGAGTACATGACGTACTTAACCGGTGAATAGCCGATTGTTCGAATTGCAACCTGAGACAATCAATCAATTTTGAGACTGTTTGGTCATATATTTTGGTTTGATCGCATAATGTTATTTAAAAGAACAGAAGTACGTATACTTACATTGATCGAAGAGACTATTAGTAAATTCCAAGATGTAGTTAAATTCATTTGCGCATCTTTCTAAATGATAATTTACGACGATTCATTTGTAACCATGACTTGTATGACCTATATTTCATTTTATAATGTAAAATAATATATTATATAATAATTTGCCTCGCGGAATTGAATTTTGCCACTTACGTTATAACATTAATCATTAATTTAACTAGTTTCAGAGTAGAAACACGATAGGCGATAGGTATGGAAATAAAATTTAAAATATCTATCCGCCGCATGTTACACTCACTTATTCCTTATACTTACCAAGTACACAACAACCGAGGAACCAAGATTGCAATAACATTTACTTTGGACCGTGATAAAACGCGCGATCTCTAGCGTGGCTGAGAGAGTTAATTAAGTCTTTCGTTTAGTTACTGTACTCGTCGCCATAGCTTCGGTTGACAATGTTGACTTTGCAAGGCCGATCTTGTTTTATTTGTGAGTCATAAATACGACCTGCGAGTACTCCAACAGGAAAATTAATGTAATTACTAACCAGAGTACGTAGTTATGCGAGGAGTTCTCGTGTATATATACAGTATAAATAAATTTCATTGTAAGTTCACTACCCGATATTCTGATCCTCTTCATCGTAGGCCTTCCCTATACGACAAATTGTTAGATAAGGTAAACCTAAATGATAAATCCCTCCTTAACTCGCGATGTCTGGACGACTTATAGCTAAATTCGAGTTGAATGCTACAATGTTTTAATATTCTACGATTATGGCGTTTGTAGACGGTATGATCGATGAAAAAATTAGTTGAATAATCTAATTACTATTTCAGACGATTCCATACTAACAGCCTAAAAACACAAAAATAACGCCGCGCAGTACATAATAAACATCTATTAATATCTTACCATTAGACGAACGTTTTGGAATCATTGATATGTAATTTTATAGTCGCCGCGAAACAAGTATTCAGTGCTATTTATACATGTAAAGCTTGACATGGTACTCATGCACGACTCTATGTATGATAATAATAGAAGCGGTGCGCTCCCAGTCCGTCTACAACGTATTGATCGGCGAATATTCGCGCATTATTATCGTTAATAAACGGACATTACGAGTAATTGATCAGTGCAATCCATTCAACTATGAACGCAAGAGGCGTACTTGCGTCGTTCGCGAAGGCCATTCGTGCATGACACAAAGCCAAATAACCCCTTTCGTTTTACATCATGATAAGTTGCACTTTGAATTATTAACTTTTCGAATGTTTCGTTTTTTCTTTGTCGTAGCTTAGTGGCCTTATCTTGTGAGACATATATATAGGTTTTTTAGTTACTTAGCAATAGGCTGATTCCCGAGGTAAACCTTGTGTCGACCATTGACAGCTCTTTAGAAATCTACCCTATGTGGTTAACGCGGCCGGATGAGCCTAATACTGTATATTATGGCGAGGAAAACACAGCGGTGAAATCCATCGAATGTCGGCAGGCAGGAGACGTTTGTCCATTCACGTCACTAGTTCTAAACGCTGATATACGTACAGCATACACGCATCGCATATTCATCTAAATTTAATACTTGATTGTACACAATAAGTTGACATGGAGACTACAGAAACATAGCAAGGTCTGCGATTTTAATAACTGTGCTACCTTCGTCACTTATGTAAACGAGTAAAGAGTAAACGACTAAAAATAGGGCCGCCTAAGATCTTTTAACCTTCGCGTTGTCGCTCTTACACCGACTCCCCGACGGCAGTGTCAGACCAACGCCATCGCCATAGCCTCAAGAGAAAGATTCATCGGAAATGCAGTCGGATACAAAAGAAGCTCTAGTAATAATGTTGAGATGTTTGCAATTCTTTGCAATGATTATTAAAGATTGAATTTCTTGCACTGACCATTGGCACGTTTCGGATTATTTTCCTTGTTAGTATATATTCGCTAAAAGAATAACTTACAATTGCATTATAACTTATTCAGCCTAATAAAAAAGGCTAGAAAATTCGGTTAATTCGCTTAAAACTGGTAGCTCTCAAAACCAAAGATCTGGATTTGTCCTTACCTACTAACTAGGTCTATGCAAGCTACTTTGCAAATAAGTGATCGTTATCTGGGAGTACGTTGGTTAATCAACCAGCAATATAAACTACTCAAAACTTCTTAGGATCACCCATGTAATATATGGTCTGGGGTGGCATCACTACCACGCGTCCTACAGACCTCCATGCCATTGAAAACAGCACACTAACTGGTGTGAGATACCGCGATCCTCGACGTGTTTGTGGGCCATTGACTGTTGATATTGGTCCAAACTTTGTTCTGATGGATGATAATGCCCGTCCTCATCGTGCCATCATCTTGAATGAGGACCTTAGGAATGTAGGAATCACTCGCTCACATGATCCTAATCCCACTGAGCATGCATGAAACATGCCGCAGGCTGCTACCTCTGCCCGCAACTATCAACCTGGCACGCTGCAACAGCCTAGGGATGCGCTATTGGACTCATGGACCAACATCCCACAACAGAACCTGCGTCACCTAGTCGAAAACATGCGCGGACGGTGTCCAGCAGTAGTTAACAGTAGAGGAGGTCACACACGCTACTAATCCATGTCTTGTGAAAGAAAAAAACACAACGTTCCTTTGTTTTCTGGAATTTTTATAATGTTTTATTTTTCTAACATTATGTGGAAAAATAACATGTCGGCTCTATTTTGGAAATATGTTAATTTTGGTCTGAATCGATACACATACTGATGAAAGAGTTAGTATTATACCTTTATTATAGAAAATTATCACAAATTAAGAGATATTTTTATGTATTATAGATATATATAGGTTATCCTTAAGAAGTTTTGAGTAGTAGGCTATATATTGATTTATCTACCACTCTCTATAGAAATGAATTCTTATACGACAGTTTACTCACATGCTATCACCGCTGGTTTAACTTCATTTTTATGCATAATGGTATGCACAACAGTGAAACGGTCATCAATTCCCCAACGCCAACGTAGCCACACCGTCACCTTCGTGGACTCCTGTTGGAGTGGAGTAACCACGGAAGTTTGTGTAAAAATTTATATGACGTCACACGTGCGTGATTCGGATTGTTGAAGGGAGATGAATACGCCTGAGTTGACTTGTAGTAATGACGACGACGATGATGATAATAAATATTAGGCATTTATACCACCCTCCACCCTATGCATGCATGCTCACAGGGTGGTCCACGGTGGTGTGCCAATAGCAACTAATATTGGAAAAGATGAAGTCGTTTCAGTTACAATTTATATTGTGTATTGTAAAAAAGACTGACTTAAGCATGGTTTTAAACATGTTAATAGAGGCCATGCTGCTCATATCGAGCGGCAAAGCGTTCCATAGAGCGGGCCTGGCAAAGTAAAAGCAGCGCTTTCGAGTAGTGACTAATAATAATGATGATGATGATAATAATAATGATGATGATGATGATGAGGAGGAGGAGGAGGAGGGGGGGGGATGATGATGACGATGATGATAATAATGATAATAATGATAATAATGATAATAATGATAATAATAATAATATTTTATATTACCTTTAATTATAGGCTACAATTTACTAGCATTTATTACACAATTTTTTTCATAGACCTTTCATATTACTGTTAGTTCTTGTTTGTGAGTATTTTCAGTAGTCTTTGTGTGCCGTTTGAATATATCAAAGAGTGATCTTTTTAGCAGTTAAATCAACATTCAATGTTCCAAGGTTTAACACCACAGTTAGATATACCTATGCACATTGTTCTGATTTACTTTTAAGTTGCATTGATTTTTAGCATTGGTATAATTTGAGTTTGTCGTATTTAAAATATGTAACTATTTCGGTTTATTTTTTTTGTTTATCGAAACCTCAACTCGAAAGTTAACGTTATCACAGAAATGCACTCTATTCTCGATCACCCTAAGATTCTCATAAGTAAATGATTAAGCGCATCCAAGATGTGCGCTGCGAGATATACTTGCAACTAGAGTTGTGTCGGCCTAACGTAAGTTGTTCATTTTTCATAGGTTTGTACAGTTTATTTTTTCGTATTATCCTACCATTTGTTAGCAGATGCATCGTGCGTTATTATCTCAAATGGCCCCAATCGCAAAAACGTTTGATTATCTCGTCATTGGAGGAGGATCGGGTGGCTTAGCGAGTGCTCGAAAAGCTTCTGCTTTGGGTGCTAAAGTCGCCATTGTCGAGCACGGACGGTGGGGTGGAACATGTGTAAGATATATATTTAATTATTACAATATGATATATTACAGTAATATACAGTACCTTGTAACATTTATGTTATAAGTAGCTTACCGTGGCTAGTTTGATCCATCATGCGATGACTACGACCCATTTTCCCATGTTCCAGGACTCCTTATGACGAAGACGTCTCAAGAGAAAACGCTCCATACGAAAACGTCCTAAGAGAAAACGCCCCACGACGAAAATGTTCCAAGAGAAAACGCCCCATACATTACGACTCAGGCAATGATATGGCCTGACTAAGTTAACGACATGGAGCTTTTTTCAAATTTTGGATAGCGTAAGAAGATCTGTGAATTCGACCACTTCGCCCCAGGACTAAATCACTCACAATTACACTGTCTGTAGTCAAGTCCATATCCTGCAGGGTGTAAGGAAATCTTGACCCACTACGACATAACAAGGGGAGACGAACCATGTTACAACTACATTACTACAATGTAAACAATGCTCGTGTGATGTTCTGCAATAATTACATTCTGGATCACGATTCCTGTTATAGAATAAAGGTAAAAATACGGCAACAGCTTCAATTAAGGCTCGTAGTACATACAAAATATATGATGGATCTTTTAGTATAGTATCATTACATCTTTTATTGTTTTATTGTCTTATATATTGCGATTTCAGCGGATATATGTACAGTAGATTCCTATCTCCCGCTATCATTGGGTCACATTCATGGCGGTAAGCGGGGTGGTGGTAGATAGATGTTTGACAAGATAACCACCACATAGATGGAAGATGTGAACAATTTTTATCGCCATAGAAATGAAAAATATAAGCAATATTTGTTGAATGTATATCATTCACAATTATTATTATTATAATTGAAGTATTAAACCAATAAACCTGATAAAAAACAAGCTTCCCTGCCTCTAAATCCCATGCGTCTGCAAAGGGCTGTTATTATTATATATAATGATTCAATTATTATTATTATTGTATTTATAGTGCCTCTTCAACTAACTAGTTATCAGTGTTACATTACTACATTATTACATTGTTACGTTCACATTGTTTTTTTACATTATTACAATCGTAATACAACATAGTATACATGAAAAATAAATAGGAAGATATAAATGTATGCAACGAGTAAAAAGTAGCACAATTGGCATGAAGCAGTGAAATTTGCAATTAATTTATTCTACCTAGCAGATGTAATAGCCTAAAAAGACGCGCACAATGGAATGAAATCATTATAAAGCTAAATGGTATCACCGAATGCTTTAGAGAAGGTAGGCTTTGACAGTGGACTTGAAGAGAGAAAAACAGACACAAAGGGCTCAAAAACCAAACTGGATACATGTTTATATCAACGTCCTCATAAAAATATCAATACTTAAGCAAGATGATACTGTTGATAACTGTAGGCACTGTATATGCACATCATATAAGAAAGTGCGTATGTTCGACTTCTCCGTGCCTACGATCATGATAAATAGGACGATCATGTGAGTTTGGCCGTGCGATGTCATCACCCCATCGAGAGAGGGAGCAGTCCTCAGAATCAATGTTAATAGCCATAAATAGAAGGACGATCATGTCAGTTTGGCCGTGCGATGTCATCACCCCATCGAGAGAGGGAGCAGTCCTCAGAATGAATGTCAATATATATATTAATACATATACTATAACAGTCCTTTTATCAGTCCTTTTATTAATAGTTCATTAGTCCTTAAATGTTAATGTTCTTGCCCGCACAAATTCACCGTAGAATTGCACTACATAATGCAGGTACACATTACTCCATAATGCCGACACATCATCGGAAAGAAGTCAAATACCAAAGAGCGGTAGATGGAAAGTTCGAACTGATTTCGTGTGTATAATCATATACTTTGACAAGTCAAATCATTGCCTGGCTCATAATCCATGGGGCCTTTTCTCTTGGGGCATTTTTATCATGGAGCATTATCTCTAAGAATGTTTTAGTCATGGGGCATTTTCTCTTCGGACATTTTCATATGGGGCGTTTTCTCTTGGGACATTTTTGTTATGGGAAATTTTCTCCTGGTAACTTGACAGGTGAGAATATAATCGCGTCATCTCATTAGCATTTCTTTGCTGATTATTTGTCACAATGGCAGGATGGAAGTTGGAGAGTAATAGTGACACATTTCTTATCGAATGTCCTAAATTGGGGGGGGGAAATGTATCGTAAGATGAAATTCTGAAGTAATGTCGACTACAGACTGCGAGTACGCCATCATCGCAAGGACCATGTTTAAAAAATTATATAAATAAGCGTAAGTACCGTTAATGCGGCTTACCCGGAGACTAGCTAAATCAATGTCATCTAAACTGACATTCACGCTTGGGGCTGCCATCTCAAAAGTCAACTTTCGATAAAAGAAAGCTCACACCATTCAACAATGACAGAAAGAAAGCTAGAAAGATGACAGATAACAAATTAGAGATCGGTACAGATACAACTGAACAAATACAACTTTTAGCGACATAGAAATTAAACAAGTCGATCGTTACTTATAGTTAGATGTTAAGCCTTCATGTTTACATTGCAATACTTTGTTTATTATTACATTTCCGATAACAGACGTTCATCATTGCGAGAAACTTTGTTTATCATTTGATGATAGCTGCCATTTTGGTACATTGATGCTTTGTGGGATGGGGTTGACAAGGGGGGTAATAAATTTACAGTATGCCATAAACATAATAATAAGGGACATAATGGTGATTTTGGTAGAAAAAAAAATCTATTTTTGGGGTGGCTTTCATTGTCAATAATATGAGAAAGTTGTGTTATTAGAGACTGTTACTATATTATAAGTTTTTTTTTCTGTCGCCTCATGATTGCTTTACATGAAGACTACCAAAGGTGGCAGGCCAACTTATGTACGATTGTACATATTTACCATGCTTACGCAATAACATAAAATTAAAATTGTTCAGTATTAGTAATGAAATTTGGCTTTCTAAAGAGATAAGTGTAATTAAAGAGATGAGAAGTCACTAATCTAAATTATGTGCTCGAAAGAAGATGTCTAAAAATTACTAAAAATTTATTATATAAATAATATATTAAAGTAAAGTTAGACGATCTTTATTGTACGTCACTGCCTGTTTAACTGCGACTGCTTTTGTAGAAATGTAAATTTCTGTTCCATTATTTGAGTGACTGAACAATTTAATACGTGTTTATTTTAACACATTTTACTACTTATAGTACTGTACGATATTCGTGAATTTCCGAGTATTCATTGGGGTCGCCCTGTTAGTCGATACAAATAAATACAAAGCGTTTTAGTAGCACCTAACGAAAATTTATTCAAACAAGAGCGTCGCATTCACAAAGAATGCTTTATCAGGGGAGGTATCACTTTGCCGAAGAGACAGAGATTTGTACATTTGAGATTTGACTTGTTCACATACACCTTACTCACATAGCTTCCTATAATATGTAATGATGTAAGCGCATCATCACCTTCCGTAAAAATACCCTTCCAGAACTGACCAAAATATTTTGTTTCTCACGTTTTGCGTCTCGCTTTCAGCCAGATGCACACTATTCCAACATGTGTTGGAAGGCACTAGAAATAGAATTTCATTTCATTTAACGGATGCGTTAGGCTACGATTTAACTTATATGCACATTCTATTGCGTTATACAATATAATTAATTATCACACGAAATGTATATAGGCGCTTTAGTGGTATCTAGTTATTAGGGCGTCTCCAAAACAAATAGATTATTATTATCATCATCGTCGTCATCGTCATCGTCATTAACAAAGTTATCTATTTATCTTCGCAACATAGATGGTATCATCGCACCGATGCCATGGAGATACATTTGCACTAAAATTTATAACCTCGTCGCAATAAGGGACACAAAAGCATAAAATTCATGGTAATTTATGACACATTCACCATTGACTTATTCCCCCTGTTGCCACTTGTTCTTGTGGAAGTAGTCCCAAAAGGCAAGCGATTCGTGGTTCACGAAAATAAGTAACCTGCAGTAAGCAACTGTTGATCATCTAAGTTTTATTTTATGACATTTCGGAGCATATAGATTTTCATACTATATACAATTTCCTACTCTGTTACTCACGTCGGGCTCTGAGGTATTTTTGTATTCGCGCAGTAAAAATATACGAAACCACAATTTTGTGCGTAAACAGTTCGAGACAAAATGGTGGAAATTGATAAATCTCTATTATCTTATAATAGGTAACTCTTGTTATATTTGATTCACATATTTTCTTAGATTGATGTTTCATCTTGTCGAAGCTTTATTACCATTTCGTTAATTTAATTACTAGACTAGTTATTGCCAGTGGCTTCCCTCTAACCCAGGTAGGTAGGTTTCAGCTACAATGATGGACCGATCACTCCCAAACTGATCGTTGTACTATTGATAATCTGATATTTATAGAGTGACTCACGCGGATTTCGTTTGATATTATAGATTTTCAACCTGTTGCCTATTCACTTAGTAATAAATAACAGCGAAGATCTTCACGCTTACTATATTTAGCGGTAATTGCCCTTTGGACACTGCATAATGAATCCCTTTGGCGCAATGAACTAGTGCTATCCGGGTGCGGATTAGGGTTAGGGAAGGCGATAACGTTACAACTAGGCTTGACACGGGTCCAACATTTAAGATCCCTGGAACACTTTCAAGATGTTGCCACGGGTACCCGGATAAATTTTTATGTGTATGATCCATAATATTGCGCGATATAGCCTACGAACCATAAAAGTACGTTAACCATTTCGTTATTGCGACTTGTTCCGTAGTAACGTAAATGTAATGTTATTGCTCCGTAAGTGATTCCCGGTTTGCAAAAATACATATGGGTACCTACTTTAGCTGACAATGAGCTAAATATTTTATTCTATCGTAATTGAAGCAATTAATGGCAGCAGTGGCCATCTTGTTCCTTGTTGATGTATGCGCCATTGATATAAGCGCTGTTCAATCCTGAAATATTACCCGGGTATAAAGTAACATGCGTAGCTCTCTTGACATATGCCTATAAGAGGAATCGTACGTATATCGTAACTACTGATATTGCAATTGTCAATATTTTGAATATACAGTCAAACCTCTATTAAGCGGCCACTCACGGGAATCACGAAAAAGTGGCCCTTAAGACAGGTGCCCGTTTAATCCAGGTTTGACATTTTGACTAGTGTACATGTGATGCTCACCGATCTAATAGTAGACTAGTAATGTTGT
>WURV02171148.1:0-14299 GCA_011762755.2 Epimenia babai | reverse complement strand
GACCCCCCCCCATTATAATGGCTACGCCTAATGGATCAACCGACGTTAAAGGCCGGAAAATTATCATTATCGCTATTATATTCTGTTCAGCGCTCTCCGACGTATGGTGTTTATTTTCTACCCCTTGCTCTAGTCGAGTGATTTTTATATCCATCTCTATTACGTGGATTTCTCGAGCACTGATTTAGAATCAACTTATACGACGTTACAAGATCCGAAAGAAAAAGTTCCGTCTGATCCAATTCCGCGTAAGGAGATATAACGGCGTAAATTTCGTTAGTGGTCGGAACAGGATTAGATGAAGCGAGCATGACGCTTCGCTCAAAACCAATTAGGCTCATGAGCCAAGTCGATGGTGGAGCAACAATTTAACCATATAAACATACAAGCACCGAGTAAGCTAGGTTTGAACGTACACCTAACGTTTACACTAGTCTTATTAGGCGACATGTTCGTCATTTTACAGTGACCCCCATACGGCCACGCATAAGACAGATAACAGCTTCTTACCACGCTGGAATCACCCGAGTTATTCACGGTGTTACATGAACTTTCTATTATTTTAACACGACAGTTTGAGAGATTTGAATCGTGGTTCGTTGCCCTGGCACATTGTTGATTCTAGAGACCAACATATTGTTTAACAAATGCGTTACGCGCAATTCGTAATTAAATACAAGTCTGTAAATCCGTTGGAAAGAAGAAAAATAGGAGGCGGCTAAAGCGCCTCGAACCCTCCATGCGTATGGGGTGGGGGTTGAATACCCCTTGCAGTGTGGCTAAGCATGGGCTCCTGCCTTCTGCCGTGGTTGTGCTTCGGATGCTCTCTGAATGTCTCCATGACGTTTTCCACTCAGGTATTTTGTCATGACATTGTAAATAATCACACCGCCACCATATATTTAGCTGAATGTATGACATATGTAGGTTGTCCGTAGGCCTTTGGAACCAGTGGTGACAAAGGACGAAGGTTAACGGTCTGCCCAGACCCGATGGGTTTTTACTACGGTGTAAGTACGGTCGACGCTGTTGGCCAGCCTTAAAAAGAGCCAAATCTGGCCCACACGATACCGTATAAGTCGACCTATCATGACATATGTACGTATGTACAGTCATACACACCTACGTACATATAACGTGATCTCCCTTATTGGTCTATAATCTACAAATATCCACCGGGGGGGGGGGGTGTTAATTCACTGCGACAAATAACAATAGAATAACGACAGTGACGATTTGATTTTTGGGACCATTCAAATTTGTAGGAATGTTTAGATAGGATATGGATTACTTATAAAATGAACCAATTAATTGAACGCGATACCGAATGACTTGACAAAACACGAAGACCACGCGTATTCCATCGTTTGGGCCGCACACGTTTATAGATGTGAAATATAATAACAAATTTGTTAGTTTATCATCTGTAAGCAATCTTTAACAAGTGTGTGGGGAGGGGCAATAGCTGGTCCGGAACAAGTATTGTATAAAATCAGCAACCATGTCAAAAGGGCAATTAACTCATAATTGTGCGCCCATTAAAACGATAATTTCGTCATTCGTCTTTACTGTATATTTCCTACTGACATTCAAACAGTTTCGAATATTCTATTTATTTCCAAGTACCCACATATCGTGTAAGCGGCATCATCTAGAAATTACTATCATTCTAACAGAGGATACGGAGCTAAAAGCTGATCGTTTATCATTAAATCCTTAATGAGACGCCGTCTAAATGTCGCCGATTGCTGTGTTCCGGTCACTAATTCCGGTACTTCCTGCGCGTCAGCAGCGACCAAAGCGGACGGATCGCATGCGTCATAAAGCTGGTGAATATTGGAATTATTCCGACGGTAAAATTCTTAGCAAAGCACTACTCATTTAAGTGTTCCAATGTATATTGAATACGTGAACTGAAAGTCTGTATTTATCAAGCAATTATTCTTAGTCAAACTGATTCGAACTAGCCAGTATGGTATTTGTGACGCTTTCGGGAAAAAGCGCCTTTAACCCTAAAGCCATAAGATGGGATGTAAGTATATTCCTCTGTCGTTATAATTATAGTATATCGCGGTATCTTAGGATATTTATCCTATTTATGCTGAAAGACCATGTTCCCAGTCTCCATTCTCGTCAATACGCAAAAAGAGCTTCAAGCCTCAATAGCCCAGAATCTGGAGAGCTTTTAGAGTTGTTATATCCGGGCTTCTCCCTCTTACGTAAGGGTGTTTTAGGTGCTCAGGTCGCCCCCTCCGATTGCACAATCTCTTCGTTATCCCGTCGCCTCGCTTTACCTGATTAGCTCTCACGGAAATAGCAGCCATCGTGACATGTCTGGGCAGTAGGTTAGCATTGGGAACCAGTGGCGTGAGTAAACGAGGGTCACCCGTCTGCCCAGACGCCGTGATTTGCGGGAGAGTAATTTCCTCAATATCATAAAATGGCTAAACATCACTGTTTCTTATCCGAGTAATAACCACAGTCTAAGCTAGCTTTGTGCATGACCGATTATGATCCTCACAGTGAATTGATCCCAATCCACTTATATAAGTCTCAAATGTGTTATGTATTCATTTTAGCTCCCTTGATCGGATACTCTGGTCAGGTATTGTAATGGCTTTGGTCGATGGTCTGTCCATCCGCCCATCCGATGTTTTTCGTTAAATATCTCATTCAAAAACTTTTGTCGCAGAACTTTGTCATTCTTCAGACATTGTCTCTGGGTTGGTTTTATTTATATTTCTTTCGGGTATCGCAATCAAAGAAAATGGGGAAGGGAAATCTGCCGATGTTTGTACTCTCGCTTAAGGACTATTTTTATAACTGTTCATCGTGGAGCGCTAGCAATTAATAGAAAATTGTCCCTGGGTTGGTTTCATGCAAATTTGTGAAAGAATTTGCTATTGAAGCGGAGGTTATTACCAAATGAATCCTTGTCTTTTAGCTAAGTCTTCCCTATTTGGGTCTGATAGTTGAAAGACTTTTTGAATTCATTACTATCGGAGAAAGGGAGATAATTTCAAAATAAATATTATGCATGACTCCATGCCTAAACATAGCATAGCGATCTTACTTATTATTCTACATTTCTACCTATTTTTAGTTCACTTGAGCAAATGTTGTAAATAGTGACAGACGGGCTTGTCTCTAATCACCCACAGATAAGCTATTATTAAACTGTGTTGGCGTGAATATTAAGCCCAGCCAGCTTAATTAATTCACACACAAGGCGGTATTCAGACGGTTTTTACTACATACAGTACGTATGATTATGGTGAAGTTATGCACAGTACAGCGATGTGTTGTCCATTCTTAGCAGACACCACGCTTTGACTTTCGTTTACCACTCCAGTGGTTACCTCCCATTATAGCCAGTATTATGTTACTGATTGTCGGTCTGGACTTTCTTAGTGATCCCCGTAGGTATCAGCTTAGAGTATCGTTCCGTTTTGTCTCAGCTTTAAATCCCTCATCATTCCGTTAACTTTTTAAATGTTTTCTTTTTAATTTCCGTTTTAATCTCCTTTGGGCTCTTGTATTTAAGACTATGACAAATATTTTGTATGGAAAAACGTTCGAAAAATAACTAAGTGACCTACTTTTACTTGCCAGAAGTGTTCCAACCCATGCATGTCTCTTCCTCGAGGTTGACTAATCGTTTGACACATTTCACGTTTTCGTGCTTGGCAAAATTTTTCTTCAGCCATTCTAAAATAGTCAAACGCACCTTGGGAAGAAATAATATGTTACTTTAACCCCACAAATTCCAGTGAGATGATAAAGATATAATTGCTAATTCTAATACAATACAAAACTAATCTTCGTGTCCGGAAATAGATTTCATTTATCGTATAAGTATACATATTAGATGCGTGCTGCTGATAATAACAACACGATACCGAGGGGAAAGTGAGTTGTTCAATTTATTGTTTATCCCATATACCTTGCGGCTATACTGGATTGCAACCCATAGGCTTCGAGATTTGGGTTGCCATGTTAGCCACGTCATTTAGTATGAAAGGTTTAGGTAACAACTTATTGATTAACAACGGTTATTATTATTATTATTATTAAAGCAAGCAAGCTTCCGGATACAAGTACAAAATATCAGGATATATACTGGAAAAAGCCAAGCCCGGAAAATGGAAAAAAAAAACATCAAAGGGTATAGTCTGTATGAATATTGTTAGTATAAATAAATATAAGGGTAGATAGTATGCTTAGTTTGCCATAGCAATGGCTCTCTCCTCTCTCTCCCCCTCTCTCTCTCCCTCTCTCTCTCCCTCTCTTCCTCTCCCTCTCTCTCTCCCTCTCCCTCTCTCCCTCTCCCTCTCCCTCTCTCCCTCTCCCTCTCTCCCTCTCCCTCTCTCCCTCTCCCCCTCTCCCCCTCTCTCTCTCTCTGATTTGCATGTACCGCTATATATAGCTGTCTCGTTTGCGCATTAGTGATGGCGGTAAATCGATTTAGTGATGGCGGTACATCGATTTAGTGATGGCGGTACATCGATTTAGTGATGGCGGTACATCACTACAGTGTACAACTATAGAACAAAAAGAGATACTAAAATACGCGAAATTAAAAAGTAACGCAAAATTTTGACTGACGTCGATTATTCTAAAACAAGCTTTCGTCTATCAAATATACTTCATTAGGTGAGGTGAGCGTACAGACGTAGCACACGCAATATTCACACGGCCAAAACAAAAACTAAAACAAAAAAGAACTACAAAGCGATAGTATGACAAATCGTGGCTATAGAGATTGTAACATACATTCTCTCGTGGTACTAAGTAAAACAGAGCAACGGGTGTAGAGATGAAGAGATGTGAGGGAAAAGAACAAAGTTGATTCTACGCAGCATTGAAGATTGCGGTTATTGGATATGAGATCACTCACGGTACCATGAGAGAAACCCCTACACATCCGTTAAGTTCTTCAGCACGCAGTTGAATTTGGTGATCATCCTCAGTTATTGAAGTTCCGGGCGTTTTTCTCTTGGTGAACTTCCGCAAAAATAAAAATACTCAATGTTGCTTCGGAAAATTTTCTTGAGTATGCCTCCAAAGAAATTGCAATAAAAAGAAAATACGCAATATGCACACTGAAATTTGAAAATAAAAGGAGAAACGATGCATTCATTTGTGTATTTCCGATTACACGTCATATAATTAGCAATTATCAAGCTGTTATGTTAATATTTTTCAAATTCTTGTTATTAGAGTCAGATTTACGAGGTGATTCCATCTGGCACTACATCGGTAAGCAATTATTTCTAAATATACCAACCATTATTGTTTTATCAATATAAGACTCAATTTACATTGTTCGTCTTGGCATGTGTATAATACAGCGCGTCGTTTGTCGGTTGGTAGTTGAAAGGGCGGATTGATTGACACGTCTGCTACTCGAGCGTACGTTCTTTTGTTTCCATGTCTCGCTTTTATAACCTCCTCGTCATACCTCTTCTTATTCATGCACTGCTGTCTCTGCACATTCTGCCCAGTCTCTACTTTGATTTGTTCATTTGCTCTCGGTACCTATTCTCTGCACATTCTGCCCAGTATCTACTTTGATTTGTTCATTTGCTCTCGGTACCTATTCTCTGCACATTGTGCCCAGTCTCTACTTTGATTTGTTCATTTGCTCCCGGTACTTATTCTCTGCACATTGTGCCCAGTCTCTACTTTGATTTGTTCATTTGTTCTCGGTACCTATTCTCTGCACATTCTGCCCAGTCCCTACTTTGATTTGTTCATTTGCTCTCGGTACCTATTCTCTGCAAATTCTGCCCAGTATCTACTTTGATTTGTTCATTTACACTCGTTACCTGTAGAACATACCCCGACGACGTACTCCATGGTGTTTGCGTTCACTTTTTGTTGTAAAAAGTAAGATTTAAAAATAATATTCGCCTTGTCAGCGTTTCCACACAAACACCCAATGGCACTGATTATCAACTGACACCAATATTAATCAACTGACCCTACAGAACATCCACGAAAAAAGCAATCACTTACAAGCAAACAACCAGTGCATATATATTACCCTCAAAACACATTGACTGACCCCTACAGACACCTACTGGCATTGCAGAATATCTATCGAGACCAGACGACATTCACTGACAAAAATAGACACACTAACATTATCAGACACCAACCGACGCCATGACACATCTGCTGACACCATGATACACTCGCTGATAGCACGAGACATCCACTGACACCACGAGACACCCGCAGACACTGCGGGGCACCCACAGACATCAAGAGACACCCGTTGACATCATCATACACCCTCAACAAACATATTGATTTCGAAACCAAACAAACGCGGAGGCAACATGGCGTAGCGTTATTTGTTTTTAGAATCGAAACAAACAAAATGCAAACTAAATTATAAAAAAATATGACAAGAAAAAATATACGGATAATGAGACCTTCTCAAAATCGTAAATAAATGTCAGAGGGTCTGTTATTAGATTTCTTTATCGTAACTACTTTATATCGAGACTTCGCGGGCTTTAGTGACGGTCGACCTTTTTTATGAACACTGACTTGTGGCTGTAAGAAGACAAACAACCGATATTGGATACAGCCGCCATTTTCGATTAAATTTCCATACGATCGAAGCCACAGAATGGAGACTGCGCGCTTACATCGTCAAGTATTTCATTCGCCAGAATTGGATCTCCAGTTTTTTTCGACGTTCGAGAAATTGCTTTCGAAACGGTATTACTTGGTTAATTACGAAATCTAATTGATTGATTGTACTTTCGTGGGCTGACAATGATAGAGAGTGTCGATATTTGGGGTGCAATTACTGCACCAGAGGAACCTTTCGCGCCTAGTACAATTACCGTTTGAGACGCACTTTTCCAGGCTAGTCAGTCTATAAGGAATATTGAGAAGTAGATATGTGATTTGACGTCAACTGTTGTGTGCGCGTGCGTGCGTGCGTGAGTGAGTGAATGAATGGGTGAATGACTGATAATGTTTGTGCGCTTGAGTGCCTGGGAGGGTGGGTGTGTCTGGCTAATGTATTTCGGTCTGACGGACAAAGATAAAAAACTACTCAACGGATATAATTTTCAACTTCGGCAAGTTTTAGAATTCTAACAACCAATAATAATGGTATAGTGCATTTGATTTATCAATTTCAATCTATACTACCACTAACGGGACAGTCAGGGAGGGTCAATACTATAAAACCTATACTTCTGATGGGACTCTGATGTCCCATCAGAAGTATAGGTTTTTTCTGTGCATTGCTTTCCAGCTCTTCAACCAATGGGATACGTATTTTTATACGCCGTGTTCGTCACGTGACGTCTAAGATCTGTCAACACAATATAAACGGAGCTGCCATACGCGCATGGCGGTTCGTTACGATATCTCACACAGAAAAAACTATACTTCTGATGGGACTCTGATGTCTCATCAGAAGTATAGGTTTTTTCTGTGCATTACTTTCCAGCTCTTCACAAACAACCACATTGGCTTCCCCTATTACCATCCCGTTGGTTGAAGTTACGACGGGATCAATCGAATAGAACACGCCTTTTCTCGTTGATGTGACCGAAATCGCAGACTACTGCGGTCTAAGAGACGATGCGATATCCATTGTTCGATATGATATTAGCGCGATGTCACATTACGTAAACCCACTATTCGTGAAGACTGGCGAGGACAGAGTCTATAATCGAGTGTACAATAATAAGAGCTTCCCAGACACCCGGAGGAAAGCGGAATTTGGGGTTCTTTTTGTAGTCTTCTACATATTACTTTTAACGATCTAACAACCCGCCACTTTTTTCCCCTTGGGGAGGGAGGGGGGTCTTAGCATAGTGGTTAGAGCGTTTGACTTTGAGTCCAGAGGACCGTGGTTCAATTCCCGCTCTAGCCAGGCTGCCTGTGGCGTTTTTCGTTTAGAAAGTGCTTTTAGCCACTGTGACCACGAGAGTCTGCGTCGCCCTTGCATCGTGGTTCTCTTGAGGATTTTCTTTCTGACGTGTTTCAGATGCTCTATGGATGGTCTCTATCTCGCTTACCTCCCTGCTATCACTTACCTCCCTGCTATGTCGTCATCTCATTGCAAATAATCATCGACTATCATTGATTTAGCGGAGTGTACGACATATGTTGCCCGTCTGTAGACGCTTCAAACTAGTGGCGTGAATGGAAGACGTTCAATTGCCTACCCATCCTCGGTGGGTTTTGTAACATTAGGCGCTTTTCGGCACCCTTTATGGACGCTAATAAACTTGTGTGAACCACATTCATAATTTAGCTTTGTAAAGGGGCAGAATGGCTTAGACAACGATTATCTCTGTCGGCGCCAGTGGTATAGTGGTTAGAAGCGCTGCCATTCATGCGAGAGGTTGCGAGTTTGAATCAACATAAACCAGGGGTTTTTTCCCGCGCCTTCCACGATAGGAAATAAGCAAGATTTTCGTGCTTGAATATCGAGAAAGATTTGTCGTGGAATGGTTTATTATAAAAATATCTTAGGTATGTAACAAGGCAATGTTGTACGTGCGACTGACATTTAATTATAAAGTAGCACCAAAACCTCGCCTTTGCCTTTTTAGTAATCATCCTATAATTACATACACCCTCTCTCCTTACCTCATTATAGAATGTAACTATTATCTCTACTTGGCGTTCATGGAGTCCTGACTTACGTCATATATCGATGTTACGATGTACGGATAATGTGTTCTCAAAAACGCTGTCAGTTAGTAGAACACTTGACCGGTGACATGGAGGTCGTTGCATCGAGTCTTTCAGGGGCATTAGGTTTTTCTGCGCATTTCTCGCCAGTTATTCAGAGAGCCACAATGGATGCCCCATAGCGTTTTACGTTGCGTATTACTGCATAATATCGCGATTTATGAAGGGAGTTGGGCGAGTTCAATTTATTTTATATCACACACACCGGAAGTATTGCCCCGAGAGATTGACCACTCCTCGCTTTTCGCGTCTCGATGGTTTTTATTTCATTACTTAATTCGATGACGTAATGGTTGTTCCTACCATAACGTAGTGCTCCTGCATTAGAACATTAGATCAATTTATATATTATATTTCTGTGTATATTTCACCAAGTTAAATCATCCTCCACTATTGTATGTATATATCGTGCATGGCCATCACAACAAAAACCCATGAATGTGTCTGTGTGTTCTTTTTGCAGAAAGTACGCATAGCTGGTCGTAAACAGCACAGCGGCTCTGACGACATACTACGCCTCGGCCCTTTGTAACAATCGACTTGTGCCAGCGAGAATCGCTCGTATGGAATTTGCGTCCTTAATACAGTCCAGGGGACATCTCATCTCGCTGGATTTCACGGTCTGGAACAATACGCCGTAGACGATGCGTTCAATCGTTACTGTCGTACGAATCGTAGTGACGTCAAAGGCTTTACGCGCCAACGGAAATCGGCGCCGCGGCGGTAGTTGTATTGTCTGATAACTGCCACCCATGGTCGTGGTGTGACGTGATCTATATATATATATATAAGCATCGGCCAATTGATTCTATACGGTTAACGAGCAGATAGGTTGTTGGCACCGCCACAGCTGTTGTCGTCTTCTGAACGTGTCATGTCCATAGCTAGCTGAGATTATTTCTCGTAATAATCATTTTGCGGTGCGATAAGCTGTAAAGGTCCGTGAATTATTCAATCAACTATAAAATCGACCAATCACTGAGTCAATTAATCGACCAAGTAACCAACCAGTTACTTTATCAATTAATCAAATAATCAATAAATTTATCATCCAATCACTCAGTCGATCGATCGATGTTCATTCCGCTAATAAATATAACGGTAGTTATACCCCCGTCATTGAAACTGCCACTAAAGACACCACCTCAACACGACGACATAAATTTTACTGGCATAATTACAGACATCTCGATTTTCCAATAATTTCTAGAAATTTCCACGAAATAAATGGACTTATTAACGTGCATTACCGGCCATGTGCCTAACTCTTTATATCAACGGTACTCTTTGCAATAATGAGTTTTCCATTAAAACGTATTACTTGTCGTGAATAGAATAATCGATTAGCTCCGTTCTTCAAGGAACTTGTTATCATACAATAAATTTGCGCACAAGAACAAGGTATTGCGTACAAGGTATAAAAAATAACGCAAATAGCCTCACACAAAATTAATCATAAAACGAAGTTTGAAATATTTATAATGAATAGCAGTAGGTCTGCGATAAGAAATAGTTATATTCGGGTATACTAACGATGTCCAACTACGGAGACATTCAGAATGTTACAGACACGAATGCAATAGGATCGGTTCCGACTTCATCATTATTTACTATAGCTATTAAGCTTGCAACTTTCGCCACCCCGATTATCGTCGCTATCGGAGTCGTGGGGAATTTACTGTCGGCTGTGATATTTTTTGGGAAGCGCCTACGAAAAACGTCGTGTTCGTTGTATCTGGCCGCGCGCGCCATCAGCGACACTGGCTTCCTGTTATGTTTACTGATACTTTGGCTGGATACAGTGGGCATGCGGGTGTTTAACACCGTCCCTATGTGTCAAATCACGCTATTTCTGACGTACGTCTGCGGATTTTTATCCGTATGGTTCGTCGTTTTCGTCACGATCGAGAACTATTTTCGTGTCTGCAAACCATTTTCCGTGCAGAAGTTCTGCACGCTGAAGTGGGCCCGCCTGCTCATCGTCATCTGGATCGCTTTGGCGTGCGTGTTTTACAATCAGGCTCTATGGATAAATCACGTAGCGCGTGGATCATCGAACGCGTCCAACATGACGTCCTGTAGACCGAAAGATCATTTCGCCCTCATCCATTCGATCGTCGCTAACGGTGATACCATCATCACGTTTCTTCTGCCATCGGTCATCATTCTCGGCCTTATGGGTAGCATCACGTACTGTATTATAGTCACCTACCGTGAACGCAACGCGAATCTCAACCGAGGAAGCGCCGACCTGCAAACGAAAGTCACCCGGATGCTCTTTTGGGTGTCTTTTGTTTTTCTCGTTTTGAACTTACCTAGTCACACCATTCGTATTGTTTTGTTAATCCGCGGTTTGGTGTCGCACTCCACGAATCACATTAGTCCAGCCGAATATTTCACTCAACAACTACTGCAGTTCGTCTACTATCTTAGTTTTGTCGTCAACTTTATAGTATATATCGCCCTCGGTGATTCCTTCCGTAAAACCTTCGTGAGGAAGTTCTGTCGATGTTTGCCGACTTTGTCCGAAGATTACCGACCAGTGCCGACGCAACTCACTCAAATGACCCCTGATCCGCCAAAATCGGGGATATGCAGCAGACGAAACTCTCCCGTAACAGTCACGAATGGACGACTCGCACCTCCATCCCCGCGGACTGCTCAAAAATGTCACGATCGCAAGGTCTGATAAGCATGCAACCCTGGTGTACAAGGTAAACGTCATCATATGTTTGAACACCAACCGCGTAGTAAAATACAGACAACCTGCGACCCTGTTTCGTCATGCACCATGAAAATTGAAGAGCGAAATTAGCGACATTATTTAAAACATTCGAGTTATACAAATATGCGTTACCGAGTTAACTGTATTGTATAACGCGAAAAAATAAAAGTAACAGGCCTTTTGATATATAATTATTTTTTATGATAATAATTGTTATTATTCTTCTTCTTATCGTCGTCGTTGAAATAGAACTGTACCCAGATGCAGTAGATAGGATTATGTCATCCAGAAAGAAAGTGGGTCGCCATGTTAGCTATATCGTATGACACTAATAGTAAAAAAAGGGAATGAGGCAATTCTTTTTATTCTATATATTTTTTATAGTGGCTTTTTAATATGCTACCCTAACCCACAAAAGCCTATCGCATATGATGACTTAATAACTGAAATTAAATTACAAAATATAGCATTGGAGTGCAAGGCACAGATAAGACCTAAACCTCTCATAGGAGGTATAGGTATAGCTATCCCATCGGAGCTGTAGGTTTTCTGTTCATTTCTCTCCAACTCTCCATAGAACCACATTGACTACCCCTATTACCATCACAGATACGAACCATACCTCTGATGGGAGGTATAGCTATCCCATCAGAGGGATTCTGTGCATTTTTCTCCAATTATTCCGAGAACCAAATTGCTACCTACACTAATATAAGGTTAAAATGGATCATGTAACTGTGACTATTACAGTAGCGTATCATCTACATATCAAAAACCTAATTAGGCAATACAATAAGAATTTAAGGTGTACAGGACTAGTACTGTTGCAGCGTTGTGAATCGGCGAGCAAGGGTCATTAAGGACTACTTCAATCGGGCGTGGCAGTAAAACTACGCCGTTGTGACAACGAGACAAAGGTGGTAGCGAGTGCCGAAGGTATTGTATATGCGCTGAATAGCTGCCAAAAACCATTTCATTGTAAACCGCATCTGACAGCCTTTATTGGCTGATACTCGCGATCTATAAATGTTGTACTTTATACCTTCAAAATGATCAGTTAGAAGCATTTCGAGTGCTGGGTTTATTTCGAAGTTAGCTTTCGCTGTTAGTCACGAACAGAGATCAATCGATGACACTATATCTATTTTGCGGCCGTTTGCAATGCTTGTCCACTAACAAGAAGTTATTTGGATAAAAAGTGACAGGTTTGTGTAGACCCTGACATGACGATATGACAGAACAAGATGCGTTTATAAATAGATTGTCTTGATCAGACAGAGGACGATGTCAGCGGGAACAGGTCTATGAACACGTCGGCTAAGAATGATCCACATTTCAATGCTATTACCGTGCGGTGATGGACGGACAAGGACCTACCCACCATCCTCAGCACCAATAGCTATATCGTATTCGGAAAAATCGAATCATAGTACGAACTTGTTAGAACAGGTACTACAAAGCGTAAATTGACGGTAACGGACGTTCTATGAATCTTTAATTCGTTCTACCCGCGGCGAAATATTTCTATTAGAAAGGTTCTCGCTGCGATACAATGTTATATCTGCCTATTCTTTGATTTTGCCTTCTAGTTTCACGTTACATTCAGTCTCTCGATACACCATATGTAATAAATTTTCTTTGAATTTGCGATATTTGTACACGTGACCTAATAAAGTTTTCTTTGCGTTTTTGATATCGAAACACGTTACCTAATGCCATTTTTGTTACATTTTAGATAATGGTACAGGCTATCTAATCAAGTTATCAAGTTTTCTTTGCATTTTTGTTATTTAAACACATTACCTAATAATTTTTCGTTACATTTTCGATATTGATACACGCTAACAAATAAAGTTTTCTCTACATTTTCACAGTTTTTTCCACTTGTATTGCGAAATATATCATCCATGTTAAGAAACTTCCCAAATCGATCCATATGTATATGCGCTGAATAGCTGCCATAAAACATTTCATTGTAAACCGCATCTGAGAGCCTTTCTTGGCTGATACTTGCGGTCTATAAATGTAGTACTTTACCTTTACCTTTAACCTATATTGAAATAGGCGTTACAAAGGATTATTATTCTATTACATAATAGAGGTCAGAGTTGCTGTATTAGCGATTTCGCATAACACAAAATTACAATATAACGCCTTATCGACCAAGTGAGATAAAGAGCAGTTAACACTTTGGAGATACAATAATCGCTTGAATATTACTTTTTATGCAGTACCGAGAACAAAAAACCTAAAATAATCCCCTACCGGAAGTCTAAAAAAGTTAGCAGATCTGTAACTGTGCCACAGTTATCTGAACATTGCACCTCACGTAATATAGTTGATATACGACAGCTTGTGGTGATCTGCATATCATTTAGTCTATTTATGGGTGATGTATTTTATTTCTCAAAAATACAATGGTGATATAATGCATGGTGAGCCCAACTGGAATTATTTATAAAAAAATTATATTCAACATGCAGCACGATTCTCTTGGCCTGTGCAGTGAAACTTGGTTTATGCTAAAGCTTCTTTAATGAATTCAAAGAGTTTCATATGGCGTTTCCTGTCTATTTTTCCTCACATTAAAATACTAACACAACTATGAAATGAAACATATTCCATTCAAAGTGCACTAATAGCATTGCTGTCTAACAAACTTGACATCAATAAAATACACTATTAGAAAACATTGATATGGCCTAAGCAACGTGAGAAAATAACACGCACGCACGCACGCACGCACGCACACCACACCACACACACCACACAACATACACAACATACACAACATACACCACACACCACACACCACACACCACACACCACCCCACCCACCCC